>JARYHS010003393.1:0-14750 GCA_031002005.1 Vandiemenella viatica
TATTGGTAACGAATTTTTATGTTTCAGCACACTTCCAAGAGGACTAAGTCGTAGATTACTGCTATATTTACATAAATTTATGGCACCACGGTTATGTTGCAATCCTCGGTATCCACATTTAAAAATAAACTTTTTTTTAGTTAAGTATCATGGAAAGAATATTTTTCATTAAATCCACAGATACATCCTTAACAAAGCTTATACCTGGCTATATAATCCCAGGCAAAGTTTACACATAAAATCGCCAAAAAAAATTACACATAATGATTATAATAACAGCTTTCTTAACGTTACAACTGTTATATATCCATTTAAATTTTCGGTACCACGGTTAACGTGGAATCCTCCATATCAGCATTTAAAAATATTATGTTTTAGCTGAGTTAAATATTGCTTTCAGAAATAATATTCGGCTAAATGAGAGTGAAATAGACCGACAACATCGTCTGCAACGTCAAAGAGAACTAGATGAAATAGCTAGAGCAAATGAAAGTAACCTGCACCGAGAAAAGCGATTGACCTATAACCGGGTTCTATACGCTAAATCCATAGCTTCTGAAAGCGCACAGAAGAAAGAACGTCGTTTGAACCGTGAAAGCCTTTCTAAACAATAAATGTTTATACTTCGCACAATAATTACAACCACGAATTACTACTGTTAATTTTTCAGGAACCTTTTCTACCATTGAATCAATTGCATCATGTTAAAATATGAATAAAACAACTCTCTGACATCAGTATGAAAACCGAACCTAACGTATTAACCGAAACAAAACGAAACTATTCAGAATACATTAACAGTTCATGCCTTTCCACGTTAATGTCTGATAAGAGAATAAAATCGGTAAATAATTTCTACACCTGCCAAGGCACGCGCGCGTGAAGCAGCGGGCAAATGCTAGTATATATATATATATATATATATATATATATCTGATACACTTTATATTATCATGTTATTAGCAAATGGTACATGCGGATTACTAAACATTAGCAAAAAAGAGAATGAAAGTATTAATCTAGCTATCTGAAATGTCAAAGTGGGTAGTTGCATAGAAGTTATTAAACAAGTATCTACGGAATTTTTTTTTTTTTTGCTGTCGTCAGTCTTTAGACTGGTTTGATGCAATCCTCCATCCCTTCCAATCCTGTGCTAACCTCTTCATTTCTACATACCCCTTACAATCCACGTCCTCAATTATCTGCTTCATATATTCTAATCTCTGTCTACCTCTACAGTTCTTACCTTCAACTGTTCCCTCCACTAACAAATTAACCAATCCAGCATGTCTCAAAATATGACCTACCAGCCTGTCTCTTCTTCCTGTAAGCTTCTTCAATAAACTTCTTTTCTCACCCATCATTTCTAAAACTCGTTCATTTCTTACTTTGTCTGTCCACCTAATTTTCAGCATTCTTCTGTAGCACCACATTTCAAATGCTTCAAGTTTCTTTATTTCCGGTGTTCCTAAAGTCCATGTTTCGCTACCGTAAAGTGCTGTGCTCCACACATAGAGTTTTAAGAAGTTCTTTCTAATTCCTAGATCAATATTTGAAACTAAAAGGTTTCTCTTTTTCATGAAGGCTCTTTTTGCTAGTGCTATTCTGCTTTTAACATCATTCCTGCTTCGGCCATCGGTTGTAATTTTGCTTCCCAAGTAACAGAACTCACTCACTTCTCCTATTGCATCAGATCCTATTTTATATTTAATCTGCTAGTATTTTTTGGTGTCATTTCTTCTACATTTCATCACTTTGTTTTATTTTGATTTATATTCAGTCCAAACTCTTCCTTCAGTATTTTGTTCATGCCATTCAATAACTTCTCAATATCCTCGGCCCTCTCTGCTAATAAGACAATGTCGTCAGCAAATCGTAGCATACTGATTTTTTCTCCCTGAAAACTTATGCCACATGGAAATTTTTCTTTGACTTTCTTCATTGCTTCTTCTACATACAAGTTGAATATTAACGGGGATAGACTACAACCTTGTCTCACACCCTTTTTAACTGATGCATGTCTCTCGTGATTCTCTACTTTTATCACAGCCACTTGATTCTTATATAGTTTATAGAGGATTCTTCTATCTCGATACTTTAGACCTGACTTCTTTAAAATTTTGAACATCTTGTCCCACCTAACATTATCAAAAGCTTTTTCTAAATCAACAAATGCCATAAAAGTATCTTTGTTTTTCTTGATCCGCCCTTCAAGTATTAATCTTAAAGACAGAATTGCTTCCCTTGTACCGCGATTTTTCCTAAACCCAAACTGATCTTCACCTACTATCTCTTCTACTACCCTTTCCATCCTTCTGTATATTATTCTGGTCAGCAATTTTGAAGCATGTGATGTTAGACTAATTGTGCGATAATTCTCACATTTGTTAGCTTGTGCTTTCTTTGGAAGTGTGAAGATGATATTTTTATTAAAATCAGTTGGAATTTCTCCTGTTTCATAACTTTTTGATATCAGCTTGAATAATCTTTCGATTCCTTCCTCTCCTAGAGATTTAAGAAGTTCTGCAGGGATCTCATGAATTCCAACTGCCTTATTTGCTTTCAAGTCATTCAGAGCTTTATTAAATTCTGTCCTCAAAACAGGATCTCCTAAGTCATCCATGTCGACATCGCCTTCCTTTTCCAATACACTATTGTTCAAGTCGTCACCAACATACAGTTTCTCAATGTATTCCTTCAATCTGTTAGCTCTATCTTCTGAGCTTAAAAGAGGTTTCCCATCGGCAGCTTTAATGTTCATACCTCTTTTCTTCCTTTCTCCAAAATTCTGTTTGATCTTTCTATATCCAACATCTACTTTTCCTGCAACCATTTCCTTTTCTACTTCTTCACACTTTTCTTGTAGCCATTTTTCTTTTGCTATTTTGCATTTCCTATTTATTTGATTTCTAAATTGCCTGTACTGCTCTTTTCCTGCTTCATCCTGAGCATTTTTGTACCTTCTCCTCTGATCGATCAGCTGCAAAATTTCTTCTGTGATCCAAGGTTTTCGGGCAGCTTGTTCCCTAAAGCCTAAGGTTTCTTTGCCAGCTTTCATTATTTCGGTCTTTAATGCATTCCATTCGTCCTCGGTTGAGCTCCTTTCACAGTTAATTCTTAGACCTAAGTCTACCATTTCTGCAAATTTTTCTCTTGTGCTAGATTGTTTCAGTTTATTCACTTCCAGTCTGTTCTGCTTATGCTGCTTCCTTATTCGCTTGAATTTCAGCCTGCACTTCATTACTATCAAATTATGGTCCGAGTCTATGTCTGCTCCTGGGTACTCTTTACAGTCTAGAACTTGATTCCTGAATCTCTGTTTGACCATGATATAATCTAGCTGATATCTGCCTGCATCCCCAGGACGTTTCCAGGTGTATATTCTTCTTGCATGGTTCTTAAACAGTGTGTTCGCCACTACTAGCTTATATCTTTCACATAATTCTAGCAACCTGCTTCCTCGCTCATTTCTTTCTCCTAGACCAAAACTTCCTACAGTATTCCCCTCTTTTCCTTCTCCCACTATTGCATTCCAATCACCCATGATTATTAGATTTTCCTCCCCTTTCACATATTGGATTAATTCTTCAATTTCAGTGTATATTTTTTCTATTTCTTCGTCATCTTCCTGTGATGTTGGCATATATACTTGTACTAATGTGGTTGGGATGGGCTTAGTTTCTAACCTCATCAAAATAATCCTGTCACTAAACTGTTCATAATAACTAACCCGTTTCCCTACTTTCTTGTTCATTACAAATCCTACACCAGTGACTCCATTGACAGCTTGTGTGCTAATTATCCTGTGTTCCCCAGACCAGAAATCCTGTGCGTCCTTCCATTTAATCTCACTAATCCCAACAACATCTAACTTAAGTTGTTCCATCTCCCTTTTTAAGTTTTCTAACCTACCTGCCCTATTCAGACTTCTAACATTCCACGCTCCGACTCGTATAATGTTTCTATCCATTCTGATGACTCCTCCCTGAGCAGTCCCCACCCGGAGATCCGATTGGGGGACTATTTTACCTCCGGAATATTTTACCCAGGAAGAAGCCATCATGATATATGTAATTTGAGAGGATTACATGTCCTCGGGATACCCTTTGGGTCTTTAATGCAGTGGTTTCCCGTTGCCTTCTGCATCCCCATGCCGTTGATCATTTCTGATTCATCCGCCTTTAGGGGCCGTTTCCAACCCCAAGGGCAAGAGGGTACCCTGAACCGCTCCCCGCTCTTCCGCCCTCTTTTCAGAGGCCGTTGGCAAGCAGTGGGTGACTCCTTATACCGGGAATCTTTCAGTCGCCAGAGCCTCGTCCGTGCAAACAGGGTGCACCACGTGAAGGAGAGGTTGACATTTGGTTGGAAATGACTAGTATAGTCTCTCCCAAACCCTTACAGGCCATCTACGGAATAGGAATATAATATTACGAAAATTTTTCAAGTATTTTACATCATGGAGGAAGGAATATATGGAGACGAATTAATGCCAAATCGGTGAAATCTCATATAAAAACTCGCCTCCTACTGCGCATGCGCGGCGGCCATAGGAATCACTGCAAAACAATGTGCTGTTTACATTGTGTATGCTGCTGTGAACATTTCATTTTCTAATATTTCAAAGTTTTTTATAATGCCAAGTTGTGTTACATACGGTTGCACAAACAGACAAGATAGGAAACAACCTGGAATAACGTTTCGTAACTAAATCACATTGTAATTATTGTTCTTGCAGTGTTTGATAGATAACTGCAAGATTAGAGCCTATCGCTATATATTAATTCATTGCTCTCAATATGATGATATCGTTCTCAAATCAAATGTTTGTTGATGCAGTGTAGACCATCAGCATATGTTACTACTTTGCACAGAAAAGGCTAGTCTTATTGTAAACAAGTATTGAAAGTCTAATTTAAGCGGGTCAAGTTGATATCGCGATACAGTGAATGTGCATACTTTAGTCCAGTTTCAGTTTCCACTGAAAGTGTATGATGAAATTAATTGTGATAATTTGTGCTGTGTAAACTACTAAACTTGATGAAGCAAACGTTGTTGTTACCCGAAATGTAGTTCGCGATGCATTTCATGTGTTTAGATCTGTCCACATAGTTTGATTTTGAAGCGGCAATATTAATGGAAATGTGAGTAGGTTGAAATGCGGCATGTACCAGAAGGGTACTAACAATTAATTTTTTATTACTAATTTCATGAGCACTATGTTAGTGACACAATGTATATCGCGATGTAAACTACTCCCATCTAAGCTTCTGACTTTTGATAAATCAACTGATGTTGCTAGCAAAGTTACATAGGCCACTAACAGTACAATATCTTCTGAGTAAGCTCAGAAGCTATGAGGTCTTTTGAAGGGTCCATATTTTTTTTTTTTTTTTTTTAAGTTCTAATCGTTGACTTAACCTAACCTAACCACCCCAATTTGGAGACAGCATATATCGAGAACTAATCGAGATAACAAAAATATATATTCTTCACTTTCGAGTTATCTTGTCGTGTTTTATAAGAATCTATCATCGAATTTGACCTTAGAGAAAAAAAAATTCTGAATTTCAACCCGAAACTCCTCTTGATACAGTATATGTCGAGAACAAAGGACGATATCAAAAAACTGTATTCTTCATTTTTTATCTGTCTCGTCGAGTTACATAATAATCCATTATCAAATTACGGTGCCACGGTTATCTTATGATTCCGTTGAGGTTTTTGTGCCTTTTCCCCGTGTTTCTACGGCCAAGCAATATGGCGGTCTCCCCACCCCACTTCTCTCTACCCGGTCCCTTGCGTCGTTTCCTCATACTCCTTTCTCCATGTTTTACATCCGCTGCTGCAAATGCTATCGTTAGCGGCAAAGATTTGTTTAGAAATGGCGCTAACTGTTCTGGGAACACTGCTGCATACGGCAACTTTCGTTTTGCCTTATGTCTAAGGTACATTTCTTTTTTGGTTTGATATGCACTTTTTACCTAAAGGTTATGTCATCAGTAAAGTATGTTTCAAATTTCTGACCAAAGGGATAGTTGATTCTCTGTACGCAATTATTCGTCCGTTATCTTCCGTTATGTTTCAAGTAGCTTCAATTTCTTATGTTTCATATATGATAGGCCTATTGCATTAAAGCAAAAGTCTAACCAAAAAAAAAACTTTCAGATATCACTATGAAACCGAATTTATTCTAATAACTAAAAGAATGGAAAGTTCTTATGTTTACCCTTTGTGCTTCTCCACGTTGATATTTGGAACTAAAGAAAAAAGGTAAAGATACGAGGGCGCGAAGCAGCGGGCAAATGCTTATTTTTCTAGTATAATCGCAGAATTACTATTTTAATTCCTTGCTATTATTAATATACATTGTCTCTGGTTGACTGTAGCTTTCATTTGTCCGTTGATTAGCTTTCCTAACGCCCGAAATCATTTGTGTTATTTAAATCCTAAAGAAGTGAAAGAAAATTCTAAGGTGTGAATAAAAAAAGAAACAAAATCTAAAAAAGTTGGCCACATAAACGCAGTAAGTTCTCGGTTTCGTTTATTACGTTTAATTTAATTTAATTGCATTGGAACACATGCCCCGGTTAGTATTTCCCTTCACACCTATTTGCCCCTTTCTAATTATTTCTGGATCCTTAAATTCTTTGATTACAATTTCCCCACTAAGCTGCTTTTGCCCTTAAATTCTTTCAAAGTTATTGGTAAGCTATTCTTCATTTTCGGTTGTAAATTTATTCCAATCCCTGACTCCCTCTTGCCTGAAATCGAGTTCCAGCCGTGCGTAGGTTCATCTTTTCTGTCAGCTCTATCATAACCGTGGATCCACAATTTGATGTGGATTCTTATGTAAGCCGACGATAGTGAAGAATAAACTTTTTGCTATCTCGTTTAGATATATACTGTCAAATATTAGTTGCAGGTAAATTCCCTGTGAATTTGGCAACGTTTATCTTCTGGTCGCATTTTAAACTAACTAAGACCGTACGAATTAAACAAAGCACTCATTGTGCATGTCCAGTTCAAAATGTTTTTTGGTTCAGGCACCATTTCAACCTTACATTCAGTGCACTATTTCCACCATTGCATAGATGTACAACTTTCTTTATCGATAAAAAAGGTACTAACCTCTTGAAATTCAATATAATGTCTTCTATACTTTCTTCGCCCACACTCTACAAAAGGTACACACAAATTAAATTAAAAATACACATCAGTTGGGTTGGTAAACATGGGATGAAGACAGGGCCGTATACAGACCGGTTTTTTCGGGTCATTTGCCCGGGGCCCGGGCCCATAAATTGTTGACAGGGGCCCGGAAAAATCTAGGTTATGTAAATTTTACCTTCAACAACAAAAATTAAAAATTGTTAACAATCATACAGGCTTATAATTTTATGACGGAAAGAAAAAAAACCAGTTAATGTGAGCAAAAAACCTCTTGCAGCTTTATGCAATAAGATAAAAATATAAGATAAAAATTTATGTGCTGATTAACAAATAAACGTAGCCTACGATACGTAAAATTTAAGAGCGCGGTAAGTGACGATGGCGCTTCGGCGGTGGAGAACGGAACTAACTATGGAGCTGAAGTGACTCGACGTTCTCACGAGGCGCATGAGCCTACTGCGCGTGTGCGAGTAGTGGTAGTGGAGCGAATCGGAGCGAAGCTGTGTCGACTGTCGAACGTGGAGTCGAGTATGTTGACAATCGTCTGTTTAGGTTAGTCAGTGTAGTTGTTCGACAGTGAGCGTCTGCATTGTGTTTCGGATATTGTACTCGGTAAATTACAATCATTCACTATTCAAGAGTATTTAGGATTTCGAATACATTTCTATCAGTAAAGTGCTTAAAGTCGTCGCTGTGTAAATAAAAAAATTGACGAAATGAGTGCTTATAAACACAAGTCAGGACACAAGAAAAGTAGAGAGAAAGAAGCACGCGAGTTGGAGGCTTCTAAAGGCCAAACGTCTCTAAGCAGATTTTTGAAAATTTGTGATAGTGATGGCAATGTTTGTGCGTCTGCGGATACGGCAACAGGCCTGACGTTACTGACACCATCATCAAGTCAATCGAGCCAACAATCGCCATTGGTGAATGTGACTGAATGTGAAAAAGCGGGACATAAAACTGTATCTGAGCCATTAGTTGAACACCACCTCTCAAATTATAATGATAAAACCATTGAAGAACCCTTTAGTTCCACATCCGTCCAACAGCAGCCTTTGACTACAACGCCAACACCCATGACAACTGAAATATGTAAGATGGCGTCAGAACCCACGCCTGCATTGGAGTACGCTGACTGTAAGGATCTGAATACTTTTGTTTTGTTTTATCGTTGTCAAAAAAGTGACCCCCCTCGACCCCCCCCCCCCCCCCCCCGCGGGTAAGAGGGGCCCGGTCGGGTGAAATTGCCCGAGGCCCATTAAACCTGTCTACGGCCCTGGATGAAGATAAATGCAAAGAAGAGCCAGCTTATTAGATACACAAATAAAAAACAAAAGGTTAATTATGAATATAAGGTGGGAAAAGAATTGCTTGCTGAAAACTTGAAATGTAAATATCTTGGCATTACTTTTGATAACAAGCTTAACTGGGCAGGACACATTGGACAGGTGGTAGGAAAAGGTTTTAAAGTTCTGCATTTGTTGGAGAGAGTGATGAGGGGATGCACGAGAGAAGTAAAGGAATTGGATTACAAAACTTTGGTCAGACCATTGCTCGAATATGGTAGTGTAGTATGGGACCCTCATTTTACGTATCAAATACAGGAGTTGGAGAGGGTGCATAAAAGGCTGCTAGATTTGTTTCTGGAAATTATCGCAGAATGCAATCAGTGACGGATATGATAAAGGAGCTGGAATGGGATTCATTCCAAAACAGGAGGAGGATGAGGAGGGTCTTGGGAGTGTACAGGGCGTATACTGGCGATGAGGTATAGAAAGATATTGGCATAGTTATGAAAAGTAGTGCATGGAAGGGAAAAGATGACCACAAGCTGGCACCCGATTTCAGGCACAAGGGTGTGGAAAGATTCTCTTTTTAGGTAAGGGTTTCAGGGATTGGAATGAGTTACCCAGAGAAATGATGAATAATTTACCGAAAATGTTGAAAGAATTTAAAGTTAAAATTTGTAGAGGACAAATGTAAGTGGCTGCAGGATAGGGGGAAGATGGGGATGTAGGGAAATTGCCACCGGAGCCTGTGCTCCATTGGAATTAAATTAAATTAAATTAAATAAGCTACTACGAATTGCTGCCACGCTGCAAAAATCCCATAAATATTGTATATACAGGAATCTTATCATTCTAAATTTTTTTTTTTTTTCCTAGCAATTATAATTAATTTGAAATGTGGTCTGGACCAGGATAAAAATTTTGTGAATGCTGTACCTGAAATTTATTCTGTTGTTTCCATCTAGAGTGCCATGTTTTTATACAACGAAATCAATAGAGTACTTATGTCAATCCAACATAGAGGAACGTGTATGTTTATGACTAAATGCGAATTACTTAATGTTTGCACCGAGAGAAGCTGAAATGCCAAGAAGACATCATAAGATAAGGAATTAACCAACACATAATTTTGAAACGCTGGTGGTGGCATCTGATAGCTGTGTTCGTATTTCGGCAATTTAATCTAATTTATCGGTACTGTTAAATGTATGTGAGGAACGTGAATAAGATATTATATCGAACCAGGAAAGTTAGATTTTCAGAGGTTGGTAACATTTTTTGATAGACGGATGAAGTCGTGCAGTCCTTCCTAATTGTTCTACAAATATTCTTGCAAGGCTTGTAATCAATGTACGCCTTCTACTCTCCAAGCACTCTCTTACCCAACTCCCTGTCTTCCAGTGAATCCCAAACAACCTGTTCTGCAGTAAATTCGGCAAACAAATTTAGCTGCCCTCGTTTGTAATTGATGCCCAAATATTACACGACCATATTCTGTCAATAGTCTGACCAAAGTCATGTATCGCGAATCCCTTAGTTCTCTTGTTACATCCCCTCATATCTCTCCCCAGTTCCCTTCAACGGGCCAATATGTCCTGCTCGTTAGAGTTTATCACCAAATGTTATGTCCAGATATTTACACTTGAAGTCTGCAACAAGCAATTCCTTGCCCTCCCTTTATCTTTAGATTTTTTTTATATATGTGTAGAGCTCAGTTAGACATGTCATATCATGTTATCATTGTCATTAGCTAGCTGGTTGTTTCACCGATACGCCGGTCTTCAGCCTCAGTTACACTGCATCGGTTTGCTTCATGACTTACACTGCGTCCGCAAGCATACTGTACATCGAAGAACCAGCGGGAAAGTTTCAATATTGAAAAAATGTGCTTTGTTATAGTAAGGACAAGAGGAAGTAGCTAGTATGTTGTGTCGTCTCGCGGTGAATTTAATTCTGGATGCCTTATTAATTTGGAACCCACTTACTTTTAGTCCTAAGGTCATATCTTAGTGACTGAAATCACATCGCCATTCCTGGAAAACTGCTGTGAGTCTAACATCCAACTCCTTCATCCCTACAGATAGCTGGACAGCAGAATGCGCATCTTCAACAGCACAGGGCATTGTGCAAATAATCAATCCCTGCTCGAAACTTCCAGGATTTTACCTGCAACGGTCTGTTTGGTACAAATTAAACCGTATTAGACGTGGTACGGGAAGAACTGCTTCAACTCTCCACTCCTGGGGCTGGGCAGATTCACCGTACTGCGACTGCGGCGATGTCGCACTAAATATGTAGCACATTGCGCAAGATTGTCCACTTCCTGACTTCCCTGGAAGTCGAAAATTTAAATCTTGCAACGCCGGAGGCGGTGGCCTGGATGGAACATCTCGACATCAAGTTATAGAGGTCATGGGCTGGCGATTCTGACGAAGCGTCATTATCACCAACCAGGGCAATGTATGCTCAACTAGTTACATACTCGTCTTTATACTTTAAAACAGTTACATAATTATAGCATTATAAGTGTCATGTAGCATCAAACGCTAAATAATTGCCAGGAAGACGCCTCGTCGACGTCAAGGTCATTAGAGGCGAGATGGGACAAGGGACAAGGAACGGGAAGGAATTCGGCGATTTTCGAAGGAAGCATCCCGGCATTCGCCTGGAGTGATTTTCTCTCTGACCTGCTGGTAGAGATCTGTAATGTTAGTTTTTTAATACTGACATTTTTCCTTATTCCACTTTGGGTATTGTTTACCTCACTGTGGGGAAACTTACAGGCAGGGTTGTATAATATCCTAAATTTACTATATGTAGGAGTGCTCAGCAGCTATTATATTAATTATTGTTATATTCCATTCTCTGGCGGGTGTGTATTTTTAAATTGCACGAGAACTTCCTCTCAGTTATATCTGTTTTCTCTTTGTGTGTGTGTGTGTTTTTTTTTGAGAGAGAGAGAGTTTGGTCGGAGCCGGTGTTGTCAGTTTTGGTGCTGTAGCTATCTGTGGTTGTTCCTTGTTCAAAGACAGATGGGCTTTGTGGGTATTTAAGGCTAGAAGATTTTTCATCCGCCACTATAGTTACTGTTTCAGTTTTGCGGGTGCGTAGTACCGAATGAATTTCATTGTGGGTTGATTAGGAAGAACACACAGCCAGCCAGCTGGTGAACAGAGACACCATGACCTGACGGAGACTGTTCTCCTTGAGCAACCGCTGCGAGAGAAGGTAACGGCTAGGGATTGCAATCCAGCAAAGCGGGATCCCGCAATCCCGCGGGATCCCGCATCATTAGACAGTCTGGCGGATCCCACATAAAATTAAGCGGATCCGCAAAATCGGGCGGAAACGCGTGTCAGTCTGCGTGACTCGCTGCCCCACTCGGTCTCTGTCGGATTTTTTTTTTTTTTTTTTAATGGCATTTGGCAACGGAGACCATACAGCCAGCTCAATGTAATTATTATTGTTTTCAGTGTATAAGTCGTCATCCAGTACATATATTGCATTTTTCCAATTTATGGACGCCACAGGACGAACAGAACATTCACACAACACTTAAACATCCATGCCCGCGGCCGGATTCGAACCGGCGGCCTTCGGCACGCGGAGCTAGCACTCTAGCCCCTACGTGTCGGATATTTTGCACTGTTTGCCTGTACCCTTCCAGTTGGCATTTGACTCATGTGAACAAGCGTTTGTTTTTGTCAACCATCGTCATTCGTAAGTAAATAAATACACTTTTACATATTCATCAAAACTTACGTTTGTTTCGAGTACACATTTCTGTAATTTGAGTTATGGTGTGTATTTAGTACGATTTTCTAACTATATAATTATTTTTTAAGTGTCGCACACGTTATCTGAACTACACGAATACAGCTTTTTATTCACGGTTTCATTATTCCCATTTTCTGTATTTGTAGGTAAAGTAATTGTGACCATTTCCTAATTTGCAGCTGAAAATTTGATTTTTCGTTGATATGAAACTAATGTTATCGTAATTTTAACGATCGCGTACCTATTTATTTAACAGCTATCAAAAGTAAATTGTATATCCTTTGACTTATTGCTGTTTTGGCCGATGCGTTTCTTTGACAAAAGCCACAAAGTTACATGTGCCGCTCAGGCTTTCGATTAATCCCTATTCTCCTTGTTATTATTTCGACTAAAGGTAAAAAAGTTATAATGAAATTTTCTCGGGTGTATCGACGAATTGTGTTGTAGGAACACCATACTTCGACGGCTGCCTCCGCCGTCTTCCTCACGTGTGTAATTTCGTGTGTTTGCAATGAAATCCGGAGATACAACCTATGAAGACTTCACTGCAATCATTCGCCGAGAAAGTCTCCTTTCTTACTAAAAAATAATAATTTCCACTTTAAAAACGTTGTTACGCCACATAAGTAAATCTGAAATACTTGACAGTTTACACGTTGGTGAGTAGTTTCTTTTAATAACATTGAATCAACTGTAATATCAATCCAGGAATCATGAGATATAATAATGAATTACGCAAAAAAAAGCCAAGTCTCGTGCTTGTGCAGTGACAAAAAGTTATGAGATCTTGTTCTGAGCCAAGTCTACACTGTACAGAGTATATGCACTTCACTTGGGAAATGGAATGCTCTTCTGGGTGTTATGGAATGTTTATTTAGAATTTAAAAAAAAAAATCTCTGGTAACTTGGCCACTAAGCAAACCTTATTTTTAAATTTATGTGATGTATTGTAAGGCACATAATATGACATAAGACTCAATGTTTTCCATTTTTATTATTTATTTAAAAATTGGTTTAGAGTAAAAAACAAAAATGTAAAACCTCGAAATACAGTTAAGACACGCTAAAAAATTTTAATGTCATTTTACCAAACAAAATATTGTTAACTGTTCATTTTTATTATTTAAAATTAAAAATTATTTAATTATTATTTAATTTATTAACATTCTAAGTAACTATGTTTTAAATATATGCTTTAAAAAACTGTTTGTACCAATCCCGAAGGATTGGAAATACTGCGGGATTGCAATCCTTAGTAGCGGCCCGAGTCTGCGAGTGTAATAACGGTATATGTTCGTGTTGCAACGTGTATGTTGTACAAGTTCGTTTTTGCTTTTGTTGTGCAGCTGTTTTTTGTGTTTATGTGTGAACCCTACTCCTAACTCTGTCGATCCATACTTCCCAGAGGAGCAGCTATCCTCGGGTTTATCCGACATGAACGGGACCCTGGCACTCTGATCTAGGACGGGCAATCCCAACGGAAAGACCAGCACTGGTATCTCCGCCGCAATCGTCGTGCGTGAATAGGTTTTGAACAGTGTATGTTCACACTTTCTGGGCACTTTGTTGTTCCACAACACAGTTCTCACCTGATTATAAAAGACTACTGCGTTATTATTTATGTTTGTTAGCTCACGTTTACTGGTGTCGTCTTTATTGAGAGTACTGCCAAGATATTTGAAGTAGTTAACATAATGTAGTTGTCGGTTGTTTAGGTAAATATTCACACTGGAAGTCCCTGTACCTGTTGCCATGACCACCGTGGTACTCTGGCTGATTTTCAGTCCATACTCCTCAAACATTTTGTTCCAATCCTCCAGCTTCTCTTGCACCTCTTCTGCACTTTCACCCCAAATCATGATATCATCAGCAAAGACTAGGGCTTTTGTTTCTTTTCCATACACTTCTTTGAATTACTTCAAGATGTTATCCAACACAGTAATGAAGAATAGTGGTGACAGAGCCCTTCCCTGAAGTACTCGTCTTCTTGTCTCAAACCACTTGCTCTCTCCATTGCCTATTTGCACGCAGGCTTTTGAGTTTTCATACAGCATTTTGAACTTGTTGAATAAGGATCCTGGTGCCTTTCATCGTTCTAGGCAATCCAAAATTTTTGATCTTTCAATGCTATCACAGGACTCTTCGACATCAAGGAAGACCATAATGATTTCGTTAGCCTTTTTAGATGTTTTTCAGTGAACATTCTTGCTGCAAAGATGAAGTTTGTAGTATTACTTCCTGCTCTGAAACCATGTTACTCATCCTCTAATAAGATTTCCGGAAGTCTTCGTAATCTTTTCTCAATCTTTTTCCGAGCTCTTCAATCCATGGGAAAGAAGTGTGATTCCACGATAGTTTCCACACTTTCTTCTGTTTCCCTTTTCAAATATGGATATTTTAGACCAATCCTCTGGGATTTTATTGTCCATCCAAACACCTTATAAAACCGCTATATCCCATTCACCCTAGCTGCTTTTATCATGTCTGAATTTACCTTGTCATAACCATTTGATT
>JARYHS010003395.1:0-12309 GCA_031002005.1 Vandiemenella viatica
TTACATGACTATTTAAAAAAATAAAATAAAAACTAGTTCCCATGAACTTTATGAATGAAATTACTTTCTTCACTTCAACCAACCGAAAAAGCTAAACCAATGATAAAAAAAATAGCTGAAAAACATTATCTGGCTTCCTGAAAGTTTACAGATTAGTAAAGAATATATTATATTCATTATATAGCGAAGAATGTTATAAAAAAATTAAAAAGTTATACGAATCACTTGTTTGTGCCTATTGTGTAATGTAAAAAGTTGTTGCTGACTACCTCCCTTTCTGTTTGTTCACGTAATAACTTCCAGCAAGAAAGTTTGTGAGAAAATATTGAAATTAATTTTAGAAAAAACAACAGCATCTTTAAATGAATCCTTTTGGTTTGTTTAGTAATTTATCTGCATGAATGTTATTGCGCTGCGCTCGCGTCCAACACTGGCTGACGTATTCAGTCAATTGCGACGAGCGAGATACTCTTAGTTACCTTCTCAAAATATTCAAATTGAAGCTCATGTAAGAATTATTATCGTAACAGAGAATTACTTGGCAAAATACACATAAAACTGGTTTCCTGTAAAATCTTGTCACCTTAATAAAAATAAAAGTAACAGAATGTCCACTTTCAATAAAACTATTAAAGTAATGATTGAAATACTTAGAAACTGGCTTATTTTCAAAGCTGTGTGCTGTCATTCTCTCCGTAACTTATTCATCTTCGGATTTGTTGGACTCAAGATCACTGTCGCTGCTTTCACCCAGCTGTATCAAGAACTGATCCATTTATGTGTCTCTTGCGAACTGTTTAACATAATAAGTTTCTTGTAATATTTCTGAGTTTATTACTCAATTTGCCCAATCTTCTTCAGTAACGCTGTATAAAGCGTGCAAGTCGCTCGACATCAGCAAGTTTGAAGGTCATGTTCTTCTGGACGACATCCCGTTCTACTTGTACGCAAATGAGTTCGATTGGATTATACTGGCAATGATAGGGTGGCAGGCAAACTATTTGATGTCCCATTTCATTTGCCAATTGATCCAATTCGAGTACCTTCTTGGCATTTGAAATTTGTTCTTTACATAAAAGCTCATCCCTAGTTTCATGCAGAAAAAATTGAACACCATTCTTACGTAGTAGCCATTCAATAATATCTCCCTTACGCCAGTTTGAAGAAGGTGGTTTGTCTGTTTGAATATAATGCTAACTGGCATTGTCCATGATGATAATACACCCTTCTTTCAGTGAGTGGCATCACAAAACCACCTCTAAAAACCTCACCATTCATTTCTGTATGGTAATCCGATACAGACGAACTTTTTTCGCCACAAAAAAAAGTTTGGCTTCAGGTATGAAACCTTTACATGCAGAACCAGCATGTACTATAACAAGTAGACTTCCTCGGCCAGTAGGAACTTTAAGACCTCTGTTACCTCTCGAATCATGCCAAATATAGTTGTTCATATGATGTTGTTTAATGTAAGTCTCATCTAAGTAAACAATTGGCCTAGCATCCTTTGTATGCAATGAGTTCATTGTTTGCAAAAACTTTGCTCTTTAAGCCGTATCATTGCGTTCCATTAAAAAATTTCGTCTGTCGTTGAATTTCCTAAATTTAAAACCCATTTTCAGAAGACGAAGAAGATCTTTCTGAGCATGAATAGCTGATTTTATGGCAGAGATTGGTCCTGTATTTTCATAGCCGTTGGGTACTCTCCTCTGTCATAGTACTCTAAAACAGTCCTGCACACTACTTCTTTATTAAAATCATCCAGTTCAGTGCATTTGTATTCCCGTCTATATTCTTGGTGATTCAAAAACAGAGCTCATATATTCGGTTTCTGCTGAACTTAAAATACCGAAAATACTTTGTACCGACTTCTTGGAAATACCACAAGCCTCTGCTGTTAATGCTTGTTCTTGGACAAAGTTAATCTTTCTCCTGGCTTCTTCGTTGTGGGAACGGTTGCTGAAATACTTGAAAACATTTGCCATGACAACTTTGCTTTCTAATATCTCGATGGCCTGCACGAACACCAATTTTACTTCTTATTGGTAACGCACTGCATGTAGGATTGCAACTCATCATAAAGACAAAATAATAACCTTTAAAGTAGCAAAACAAACCAACCACAGTGAAAACTATGAACCGACTGGCTGTAGAAGAACATTTGAGAACAGTGCCGGCTCAACTGAGGGCAAAGGGGGTAGTGGGGGCAGGTGGTGGAGGCAAGACTGCATGACCTTGGATGGACTAATTCGGTGTCTTGGACTATAGTGATAGAATTTGACAGATTTCATACTACTATACCAACAGCATAGGTATTGACAGTACAAAGTTTTCAAACCACTCTTCTAATTTAAAGTTTTACAACAAATATATTCACTTTACCTCCACAGTGCCAAGTTCAGCAGAGGTGGAAGGATAGTACTGAAGAAGTTTTCCATTCTTCTTGTACGAAACTCCAATTTTTATTGTTTCCATTGTATCCAAAATATCTAACTTTGTTATACAAATTCTGGAAAAGAAAGAATGAAATTTAAAGGATTGTCAACCATTAAAAACAATCTTGGATGATATGACAGTTAATAATCTCAGTAATAAATATATTTTTATAATGTTATATATAAAGGGGTTCTATAAACTGATAACCTAACAGACCTGTAAAGGTAAAAAATGTAAATAGAAATAATCAAGAAGGTGAGTAGTCACCAGGTTGGGGTGTCCTTGAGAAGTTAATTTATGGTACAGTCAACAAGTTAATAAAACATTTTTTTTTTTGCCACATAGACTTTGTTTGTTTGCAACTGTATATTTTCATGGAAATGATGACAACGTCTTCTATTGTCTTCATCAGATAATCATATCTTGCTATAGATAATCTGCAAATCACTGTGAAACTGCCGGACATAAGCAATGTCAAGCTGGAGTCATCTACTCATGGTTGCAGAATGGCCCTATCATTGAGCAGCAGAATATGGATGGTGCAGGCAGTCGTTTGGCAGAACCATGTTCACTGGAAGTTGCAAGGCCGACCAATCAATCATAGCACTTCGAGAACACTGTCGGTAGTCGAGACCCCAGCCAGAGGCAATTACCAGGCTGCCTAATAATTGCATCTAGGAATAGGTAGAACAACAGGTGGCAGCGTAGCGACTGCCAACACTACTCTCGAAGTGCTGCGCTTGATTGGTCGGCCATGCAACCTCCAGTGGATATGGTGCTGCAGAATGATTGCCCTGCAATGTCCAGATTGTGCTGTACATTGGGCGGTTCTGCAACAACGAGTAGACGACTCTTGCTGATGTCTGGCAGTTTCCTAGTAATCTTGCAGATACTACGATTACCTGATGAAGACAATAGAGGACGTTGTTATCGTTTCCATGAAAATATCCGGTTGCAAACCCATGAAGACTATGTTGCATTTAAATGCAAGGAAAATCTCTGTTCACATAACTTTTGTTTTACTACCTTTACTGCTAAATTTGTAACCAATATGGTAAGAAACTAAAAATTAAATGTTTTTAATGTAAAATAAGAATATAAAAACTAAAATCTTCCAACACTTCTCAAATTTTTTGTAGGTCTTAAAATAGATAATTCCTAAACAAAAACTGGAATAGTGTATATGATACTGATATGAAGGTACCACATCCAAAATCTAAAGATAGTCTGATACATTCAGATAAATGTCACAAGCTACAGTAAAACCTTCTACTTACTACAGACTGTAAATGAAGAAACATGTCATTATATAAGAAAGGTATACTAAAAATATGATCACTGTTTTACTGACAGTACTTACGCACTATAACCATTGACTAATGAAGTGTATTGTAGAACTGGTATATCTAACCAACCACATCTTCTTTTCCTCTTTGTTGTAACGCCTATTTCATTACCACGACTCTGCAGGAGAGCTCCATCTTCCTGAATTTGTACAAAATTAAATGTTTTTACTAACACAGATAAGAAAAATTAAAAGAATCATCATTCTATAATAAAATCCTTCCCAAAAAAATCAAAAAGAACTTAAGAATTATCAACGCTAAGAAGTACTGTTGAAAACAATAACCAGAATAGTGTGTCAACCAGCATGCAAGAAATATGATCCACACTTCTTAAGAACCAGATTAGTAAAAATATTGGTAGTATGACCATAATTCAGCATATACCCATCCCAGAAGTCAGGCTTCATTTCAACAAGAAACAGCCAGCCTAAGAGCATTATTAGAAGTATTTTCACTACTTACACAAGTTTAAAACTTCCAAGCCTGGCTGTAGAAAAGTAATTTTCTTAGCTCAAAAATGAATTCAGAGAGAGAAAGCACATGCTACATTAACACAATGAAGACTTTCACACTGGTGAAGGAAACAAAAGCAATCATGTTATATCACTCCAGAAGTTGCTGATGTCTGGCAGTTTCGCAGACACCACCAATGACCTGTATGTTTATTTCACATTAGAGCTGGAGCAAACCATATGTATTTGTTATTGAATAATGAGTACATCGTCTGATTCGAAGTATCGAAACGTTACTCACAAATTCATTTCATTACTCGTATTTGTCATATGGATGTCAATTTGATTTGATAAACGAACATATATGACACATCTTGAGGGGAGTGGAACAGCTTGCCCAGTGACTAAATAAATCTGAATGAGAGAATTAACATTTGAACATCGTGCATAGCGTATTTCTGGGAATTTTGATTTAGATTTGTTTCGTTACAAAGAAAAATACGTAAATAGAAACATATTGCACATACATTATTTTGATATAATTAATATTATTTATGGTTAAGTGTTGATTTTTAACAATTAAGTAATTTTGACAGCATAAAGATTTTTTTTTTAGTTTTGTTTTTGTTTAACATTGAAGTTTATAGAGTATAGTTTGTAAATAGAAAATTTGGATAGATAATTTGAGAAGATTATTGTTTTTTTATTGATCATCTATTAATGAGATTTTAACTTCTATTTTATTTTAATCAACACTGCAAATTTTACCTAATCTCACTTTACTAAATGAATAATTTACTTTAACTTTACAGAGTTTGAATGAAGTCATTCGGTAACACATACGTGACGCGACTCATTGCGATGCTTCATACTAACGCTCAACTGTGTGAAACGTAACGAAACAATATGATAGTAATGAAGTCAATCCGTACGTGGTGCAACTTGATACAATTCTTCATGCTAGCGCTCGATTGTACCAAAATGATTCGATAGTAATGAGTACTGACTGGTTTAGTAATGAATACATACAAGTACTCAATTTCTCGTTACCTTTACAGCTCTATTCCACATGATCTTCAATGGAAGAACAAAATTAAATTTATGCTACTTTATACACAAATAATTTTGTATCACTGTTAAAATGGAAATCACACAAGCTATATGCAATTTATTTTAATACATAATAAGATATATTCATGCATACTACATTCCTAAAGCACCATAATGAGCATGGGCACCGGGAGGGGGGGTGCACTTGCACCCCCCGACATCCCGGGTCGCCGTGTGGGCAGTAGTAGAGCTAAAAAAAAAAAGGTCGCCCAGAAATTTTTGGGCCGATAGGGGGGGGGGGGGGCAACGCAGCCCTGGTGCACCCCCCTAGAAGCAATCCTGCCGGCGTCCATGATAATGAGTGAGAATTTAGAGTAACCACAGAAGTTCAAATATGAAGCACCGTAAAGGAAAAATTTAAAAAATAATTTACAAAGCACCTTCAATTTCATAAAAAGATGTGTTGCATTATGTCATTTCAATATGTAGGTTAACACATACAGAAAATTAGAAATATCATTTACTTACTAATAACCACACACAAAATTATCTTAACAATTAAAACAATAACATTATTATATAACTGAACATATAAATCATTGTCAATATAGATTAAATATAAGTTCTGGACAAGAATTAAAGTGAACTCAATTGTTCCAAAAACCTGAATAATGTAACAGTTTTACTAACATCAGTCAGCTCGGTGGGGAAAGGTCCATCTCCAACACGTGTTGTATAAGCTTTGACAACACCAATCACCTCACCTATCCTAGATGGGGGCAGTCCAAGTCCAGTACAGACACCACCAATACTGCAGTTAGATGAGGTAACATAAGGATACGTGCCTGAAGTACAAGAAGAAAAAAAGATTGCATAAAATCCTAGTTGTTGGAGGATTAAGCATTTATGGCTAAGAATTTAAAATCTTAAATCTGAAATCCACAAAATAATGAGACAAATTCCACAAGTTAGGATTGATTTGATTGAACAAACACTGTTTATATCTAACACATCATAATGAAAGCTAGCCAATTACTTTTTGTGAAAACTTATAGGGCATATAATATGTGGGAAAAATATTCAAATTTCTGACATCATATTTCAGCAAAATCATATATTAAACAAAACAAAAAATCATTATTTTGACACAGATATTTTATAGATGCCAAAGCTGAACCTTCAAAACTGGTCTCAATTTAATTTCATTTTAAATAATTTGCTTTACCTGCTTGAAAAATTCACACTATTCTATAAAATACCTCAGAATTAGATGGTATAAACAGAAGAGAAAGTACAATAGGGAGGCAGGAGATATAGTCAGATAAACGTTTCTTAGTGTGATCCATTTACAGAAGAAACATTCCACAGTAGTTTATTTCTTGATACCGAAATAAAAGAAATTATTATTAACACTGGTCTAATTATATCTAACGCTAAAATTTTCACTCATTATTTAAATTTCACAATAATATCACAAGCTCAAATTTAGTAATCCAAATTATTTTATTTTATTTTCATTACTCTATTATCTTGAAGTGTAATAAAACAAGATTGGCTTATATGCATTCAAAAATTATTCATGGCAAATCTTAAAATACTGAAAAAAAATTATGACAAAAAGTTTTAATATCTACAATTTCAAAGTGAATCACTTATGCAGAAAAAATAAAAAAAAAATTGATTACAATTTTATTGAAATACATGAAACTGGCCAAGTTCTCAAATTCAGAGTGCCTTAGACAAATTTAGAGTTTTTACAGAATAGCCTATACTGCATTTCACCCATTACTTCATTCTTGTGGATGGCTAGTAAGCAAACGGATTTCTTAAATGATTTGAGTAAGGACTAAACCTTCAATGAACCACAAAAATACTTTTAAAAAAACTTATTTAATTGTACTTCAACATCTGTATATAATTACTATCATTCACACAGTCAGAATTCTTATTTAATGATACCCATATAATTCTGAATCTTTAATGGTTAAGTCATCAATTTCATTAGATTGGATATTGTTTGTTCACAATGATAGCAACTAATCACAATTTAGGATGTAGGGAGGGGGAGGGGGAGGGATCTGCCACTCCGTTATGTGTATAAAACATTTATCACTTCCAAAAATTTCTTTCAGGTAGCACAGCATACTCTGCTAAATCACCAACCTGTTTCTGGAATATAAATAAATATTGATTAACACCCAGAAGGGAATGTCACAACTGATTTCCACCAACAGTATTTTCAGCTACCTAATGAGAAAACATTTCTGCTAAGTTTCATCAAAATTACACTAGATTTCAAAGAAAAATGAATGTGAATTTAGATGTATTTTTGTAGAAATAATGTTTTAATGTTACAGAAAGTGAACAGTAACAAAAAAAAAATGCACATATCTGGAATTGAACCCGTGACCTGTACAAAATTTGGAAAGAACATGTGAGACCATTTGACCATTATTGATTTCACAATTTTGCATGTAATCCAGCATATATTGTTCTATGTCTTTGGGCCACTCAAAGCCCCCCCCCCCCTCCTCCACGGTCTCCAATCATATCACTTCCATGGTCTTCTGATAGGTCTTTTTCCCCTTCACATTGTTTAAGAGGGATAACTTCGGCATTCTCCTCTCCTCAATCCTCATGAAATCCCACAGCAAATGCAATCGCTTCTTTGTTAAATCCTCTTACAATGTTTCCACTTTTCATTTCAAATCATATCCTTTCTTGTTACATTCTCTGTTCCTCTCAGAAACATCTCTGTCACTTGTAGTCTACTAGTATCTCTCTTTTTCTAACTCCAAAGCCATAGATCAGTACTGACTGGTAGTATATTTAATAAAGTAGACTTTACCCTCCATCCCTATATTCCACATCCAGATTATATCTTTTATCTGGTGATAAAACTGTAGTATTTTCTGTATCTTTCCGTAGGTAGTTACTTTAATTTCCATGTAAACAAACCACTTTATTCACTCCAATTTGTTGCAGTCAAGGAACATGTCCCTAGATGGGCCAGTATTTCTTTATTCTTCATTTTTTTGTTTGCTCCAAACAAATCTTGAGGCCTTGTTTCCCGATTTTCCTAATTCTCTTTCCAGATTATGTTCTGTCTCCTTCCCTATCATTGTATCATCAGCAAATGTCATCACCTACAATCCTGCTGGGTTTCAGTGTTAGAAAAAAAATTAAAGTTTCAACTCTCCAAAATTGAATGTCATATCCTTTTCTTAAAAGCATCTCTCTCCTTAAACATACCACCAAATAGTCTCGCAAACAAACTGCCGATAGTCACTTGTCCCTCCACAAGTTCACCCTGCCATACATGCCTCCTGCTCCAAACAGTCTTTGACCCTCACTCATTTTGTCCTGCAACAGTATACTGATCTGGCAAACCAACATTCCAGACACATCAGTTCACTTCACAAAATACTCATGATCTCATTTGCCAGGTACCTAGAAGAATTCCCTTGTAAAAGCAGAAAGCATCATTACCAACATGCAGGAAGAAGGGGCTATAGAAGCTTCAAAGAGCCCCTGGTTATCTCTAGTTGTACTCGTATGGAAAAAAGACAGCTCTGAGGTTTCATGCGGACTATAGACCTGAATGAAGTCACCAAGGACAGCTATCCAATGCCCCCAAATAAATGACACCTTGGACACACAATATGGTTCTGGTTTTGTACACTTGATCTGAAGTGTAGGTAATGGAAAGTAGAAATGACATTGGATTCACAGGAAAAGATGGCATTCAGCATAATAACAGGCCTGTGTTAGTTTATCATTATGCCTTTTGACATCTACAATGCCCCAGCTACTTTGATCTGCAAATAGAACACATAATGGTCTCAATATGGGAATTGAGTAAACCCTTGCACCCCCAATTCGATGGAATGTGAAACTGTTCAACAGAACTTTAGAAGAACAACTGGCAAAAGTCATGAGAAATTACCAAAGAAATTGAGATAAACAGATTCCATTGTTTTTGTTAGCTTACAGATCAGCAGAACATGAAGCCATTAGGAAAACACCTGCAGAAATGACTTTTGGGAGGAACTTTTGACTACATAGTAACATGTTTGGTGCCTGGACTCACCCTGATGAAACACGCAGTGGATGTGGAAATTGGTTGTGTAATTAATTACAGAGCATTCATGATGAGGCCATGGAAAAGTCTAATGGCTACCAGATGAGACAAGCCATGTTATCAGATCCATGGGAGAACTCTTTGTTGAAGGTGTAAAGGGAAAAGGGGTCTCCCCAAAGCTTACTGTAAAACGTGTGACCTTACACTGTTGGATTAATGACGTAGCACACAGAATCAAGAAGTTACCACATGGCTGAATGAAGGTTGTTAACATTGACAGAATGGCAAAGTTTCGGGGCTTTACTACGACATCTATCTGGGACAAATAGATCTAAGAGGGGCAGTGTTGTAAGGTGTATAATAAGCTTAATGTAGTGACTATCGCTAATGATGAACGCGTAAAAGATTTTTTGTCGGTATTAAAATCTGTGAAGCTGGTTTTTGTTTTGTTGGCATCTGTATAATGTAAAGATGTAAAATGGTAAAAGTAAAGCCTTAAATAGCTAAAGAATGATAAAAATAAGTAAGAATATCCATTAAAAATAATAATAATCCAAAATGCAACAAAAAAGTTTTGAAGTTCTTGTTCGTAATTGCCTCAACAGCCAGCAGTTACAATTATGTTGACTGCAAGTTACTACCACGACATCCTTTCAATTGTTTTTGAAATAAAAATTCGAGATTATCAACCTCTGTCTGAAAATATATATTTATGTATATAAAACAATCTATCATTAACTATTTTACAACAGAATTAAGAACTGTCACATCTTGCAGGCAGTTCATCTTTAAGGGCTTGATATACAGAAAATAAATTACTTCACTAAAAAGAATAAACACAATGACGACTTACCAAAGTCAATATCCAACATTGCTGCATTTGCTCCTTCCACCAAGACCTTTTTCCCCAAACGGAGAGCTGAATGCAGGTAAGAAACTGATTCCACAAACAAAAGGACGAATTCGTTCAGCATAATTTTTGTACCTTGCCAACTCCTCCGAATCGACATCAACTTTTAGCTCTGGGAACCTTCGCTGGTACATGGCAACCAGGTTTTTGAACCTGATACAGTAACAATAAATTTAGTAAAAATAAAAAAAAAATTAGTAATTTAAAAAATGGTGTTGGAGAATCTTAATTCTTATTTTATTGTAGAGTTCAAATTCAATATATTCACTTAAAACATTGTTAAAATTTACAAATGTTTCCTCAAAACTCACTCTACAAAGAACATTAGTAGAATTTATGCATACAAGATCTGAGTAACATTTTTAAAAATGATACACAGTTCGATAATTTTTTACATTATAATAACATTGTTCCAGCATTTTTAGAAAATTCTAGAATCACCTGTAGTAAATCATTGCTTTCTCACAGGAAATGGCCCTTATTAAAGAACCATCCCCACATTAGCTTGTGATGATTTCAGGACACCAAAGAACTGTTATTTCCTACGACATGAAACCTCTGAGCTAATGATAAATAGGCCTACTATTCTTACAATATAAAAATTATTAAATTAATTCTCAAGTCAGACATTTCTGTCTGCAACTGTAAACCTTTTTCAGATTTCGGCACACTTTTATCAGAATAAAAGCACCTAGAAGTACGTTATTAACCGAAAATTAAATAACAAAAGTAGCAAGAGTGTAACATTTTGAAAACACTAATACCCAAAGTACTTTTGTAATTCATAGTTTCAAATTTCAAAATTAGATTACTGAAACAAAACTATACAACTATCACGATCTATCTGATTTACTGAATTTTAATGAGCATCACAGATTTGCAGAAACATTAAATGCAATGGAAAGTTAATACATTCAGACATAAGATCACCGAGGAGAGCTAATCTATACATGCACAAATCACTAGGTGTACCTATTAACAATCAATAAATTTATAGGAAGATGGCTTAAATAAAAGCCAACCTTTAAAGTCTCTCGACTATGTGATGAATGGCATAACTAAATCTGAACACAATCCAAGTGAACTAGAGTTAGTAGACTCTTTTCTATAGTAAAAACTCTCTACACTGAGAAGTATACTAATTAACTACCTAGGGAAAAATAAGTGTTATTAGAAGAAAAATATCTTATTGATATGACTTTTGATAAATGGCAGGATCAATTGACTTCATTTAGTAAAGCAATTGCACTTGTATGTAACCAATTAATGAACGTTTCTCAATTTTGAATAAAAAGATTTCCATACCATATTCTATTTTTCTCATATTTTCTCACTTCTATTTTCACCAGGTACTGTGTTACTCTCATGTGACATGTTAATTTTGTTAGAAAAATGTACTTGTAGTTATTGAGAAGTAAATCAGGTATTGTTCGAGAATAAAGACCACAATCTGAACACATGGTCTGTAATGCTGCAGAACTAAACATTGACACATTGCACCTTCCTACATCCACCATGCTGGTACAAAGTAAATTATTGGCTAACAATTCAAATACTATTATTAGAAGTGATGCTTAACGAATTTATAACATTAAGAAAGAATGTTTCATTACATTTATATTCATTATAATCTTCTTCCTCTAATTTTATTAATTTCATAAATATTCCACCTAAAGTGAAATCTGGAGACTTAATTAACAAGGTACACTTCAAAATACACATATTAACATCATAATAATATATTGACAGGAAAAGCACCAATTTAAATACCTAGCAAACCCATTGGAGAGTTGATAACCCCCTCCCTCTCTCTCTCTCTCTCTCTCTCTCTCACACACACACACACACACACACACAGGCAGTGAATCTTTCTTGAACAAAACATTTGGAAATATGTTTTAAGTTGGACAATTAACGGATTAACACAGTAAACAAGTGACTGGTGGGGGCAAAAACTGAGAAGAAAAGTGCAACAGATTTAACCATGGTACCAAGGTTATATTCCTGAATTTATTTATTCATTGAGCTGTTATT
>JARYHS010003397.1:0-15486 GCA_031002005.1 Vandiemenella viatica
ACATCTCCTAAGTACACACGAGTTTCCACTAATGATTTAAATAAGGTAAACTAATAGAAAACAAGTTAAACATTGATTAATTTTATAATTATGTGAGCTACGGAATCCTGTGCTATGTTTGACTGACACGCACTTGTTAGTTTCCTTTTTATTAAACTTATAAAAAGATAGAAAATTAATATACCTAGTAATAATCTTGAATACGTTTCCGCAAATTAATTGGAAGGGAAGCGTCCATAAATTACCTGGTTCGATCTAGATGGGTGAGGGGGGTTTGTAGAAAGTTACGATGGGCTACGAGGGGGAAGGGGGTCAAAGCCAAGCCACGTAAAGCCAAGTAGCTTTTCAGTCATATTGTTTGTCACAGTTAAAATAAAGTACAGGACACACAACAGCGATTGTATATTTATTTCCGTCATTTGATTATCCCCGTATGTAATTTAAATATCGTATATAATGACAGTGTCACGCATACGTGTGATTTGAAGTCGTACAGTTGGTTTGCAAGCGTCCGGCTACTTACTAACCTACATTACGATTCGAAAAACATTAGACATGCCGTTCCTAGACTCAAATTTGCTTACAGATGTCATCCCGAATTTTGCAAGGCAGTGACAGTTTGTATTGTTTTGATGGATTGAAACAAAGTGTTTTTGATTAGGATTGGTCGCGTATAATTACACTGCTCGTTGATAAAATAATTCTAATTTGGTTCTGTCAACTGAATTTGAGAGTTCGTTGAAGTTTTATTTCAAGTATGAAGTTCTGCTGTACAATAAACTTTACAAAGCTTATCGAAAATATTTTTCCAACGAGTTCTCACTATCCAATGAGTTATAGAAATCTTTTAAGCAGATCAAAGAATCATTTCTTGCTAATTTAGAAAGAAAAATGACAGAAAATAAAAACAGTGCTCTTCTTACGCCTTTTCTCTCTCTCTCTTTTTTTTTTTACATGGAAAGTACAGTTTGTTCTATTTTATCAGTTAATGATGAATCAGAATGTTTTTAGCAACACCTCAAGAACAAAAGGATCCCTGACTACCCGAGAAAGAGGTTTTTGCCAATAATTTATCGTTTGCAGGAGTGTCTAGTGTCAACATTTCATTCCGAAAATTTATAAATTATAGAAAAGTACATAACGCAAATATCGGCTGTGTTCATTATGTATGTAAGAAGTTTAACGGTAGTCTTTAAGACAAAACAAAGAAAACAATACATAATGTCTTCTGGAATTAATATGGGAAAAAAACTACGTGACCGATGGGGATTGGGGGGTGGGGAGTTCAAAAGAGTCCAAAATAGAGCCACGTAGTTCAGGAACGCTCCCTAATTAGTTTTGTATCACTGAACCATTATTTGCACTTAGTTATGAATTTCTAACATCACTGCTTATGTTACGAATGTCATATTTAAAACAGAGCTTGGCGAACAAAATGCGTTGTGTTTATAACACTTTTCCGGATTGAGTTACATGAGTTCCTACGGTACAAGATGAGTCTGTCGATATGCTTCACATAGAGGATGTCGAACTGACAATTTCTGTTACAGAATTTCACTGTGTAATATTTTTCAGCTTGGTATGCGACAAGAAACAAAGCAACTAGTGACATGTCGAAGAGAAGCCAACGCTTCAATTTCCATTTGGATGTGTCATTCCTCTCGGCCAAGGCCTCAGTATACCTGCCACTTTTTTTTTGCTTTTCTGCATGCATTTCTGGTGTGGTGAAAATTGACAGGGCCGAAGTCATCCTTGGCGATACACGATAGGTTGGTGGACTGCGCGCTGATCTTTCAAAGTAACATGTTACTGTGGATTTTTGCGTCCAAATAAAAAAGCTGTAGAAGCATAAATCAGAAAAATTACTGGAATAAATATTACGAATGGCCTACTCGGGGTTAACGGCAGCAACGAATAAAATGAAAAAAAAGTAAGTTTGTGGAATAAACGTTCATGGGGAAACATTTGTCACGCTTCTACTGTCAATGGTATTGTCAGTTTATGTGAGAAGATTAGATATCCATACAAGTTATTTAGTAATATGAATAAGATATTGGAGAACGAATTTCAAGCAGACATAAGCATAATCAAAACAGTGATAATAAAATGATGCCGTACTCTCAATAATAAGATCGTAAATGTATCTCAATTGAAATACACGTGCGTCGTTGCCCAGCACCAGGTAGCAAAGCAGAGTTTTAGTGGGCTTTGAAACACTTTACGTTCTCGCCTCGCATTCGGGAGGATGGCGGTTCGAATCCCCGTCCGGGCATCCAGATTTGGGTTTTCCATGGTTTCCCCAAATCACTCCAGGCAAATGCCGGGATGCTTCCTTCAAAAGGCCATGGCCAAATTCCTTCCCATTCCTTGCCCCCATCCTTGCCCCCCATCCTTGCCCCCCATCCTTGCCCCCCATCCTCTCCCGTCTCTAAAGACCTCGACGTTAAACAGAGACGTAAAGCAGTTACAAAAAAAAAAAAAAAAAAAAAAAAAAAAAAATGAAACACTTTAAATTTTATCGCTGAATTTTACGTAAAATAAACAGTTTTATCAAAAAATAAATGGTATCAGGTGAAAAACGTGTCTAAATAAACAATTTAAAACAATTTCCCAATACATTTGCTGGAGCTGTATTTGGTTTACTTGCAGTTTGCAGAAGGTGCTGCTTTCCGTTTGCCGATCTGCCATAGATACCAAGTATGGCAGAGACTAACTCGGAGAGAGTGGCATTACAGATCTTGTTTTAGTCGAGAAAATAATTCCCTGATTTCGTGTTAATTGTGCTTACAATTATTCGTCATACCTGAAAATCAAATTGTAAATAAGTTCGTTTATATGATGAATAAGTAGATCAGTTATCCAATGTCTTTAACATTTCCAAAAAGAAGAGTTTTTTTTTTTTTTTTTTTGTTGCAATTGTATCGATTTTTAATCTGTTTTTTATCTACCTTCTTTTATCAATTGAGAAAATGTTCAGGATTGAAAATATTCCCCCCCTAATTACACATTACAACGATGTATTTTTTATGTTAAATTTTGAAAGTTACAGTTTTGTCAAGATCACATCAAGTATCGTACAAATTGTTTGAGAAATTGCTTGCTTACTTGGGCGGCGTAAAAATAATTTTTTTCGCAGTGTGCAGTAACTATTGCAAACCTTATTAATGAAGTGATCTCACGTACCAAACGCCTCTAGATATTGACAAGAACCTGCTTCTCTCCCCTGTGCTGTACTGCAGTTGAGACGCAGCTCAGTAAGAATCGGCTAGCGATATTTCTCGGTAAACTTGTCTGCAGTAACCACACGGGTACAATCTGGACAGAGGACAGCATTAGCGGTATCTCGACTCGAGCCACAGAGTGCATCTGCTTAATATGTGTAGCGTCGAGGCGGTGGAGTCGGAGTCGCAGAAATATGGGCGACCTGTACGTGAGGGGAATGCGTCGCCCTGCGTCCCGATACACAGCAGCTCAGGGGACAAAGAGCTGGCCTGGACGCCCGTCACACGAGTGGCAGCAACTACCACATCAAAACGGAATGGGGCCCGCAAACTGCTAATGAGACTACTACTGGTCTCCCTCAAACCACTTACTAGCGGGCCACACCACCTGTGCAGTCTTCCCCTCTTACCACACAGATACAAGAGAATACAGCAAGTTTTCATCCTGGTACTGTCCTACATGAGTTACAAGAAAAGTTCTGGTCTATTTTTTAACTCAGTCCCGCATCACATAAAAAAATCTTCTTAACACGGCGATCCATTGTGTACACGAAAGGATTTTTCAGCTAACAATAAAGTGGCAGAAGATATGATGTCATCCTCTTATTTGATATAGTTGACAAATAGAAAATTTTTAAGGTGTGAAAATAAGTGGAAATGTTCAAGATTATTAAGCATTTATTAAAATTTTAATATAAGTACTACTGTGATTTGTGATTTTTATTTTACACAAATTAAAATTTTAATGCCTAGGATTAATGGATAAATGAAAAATGAAATGATAAATCACAGCTCAGATGTTTGTAAAATCTTCAATCATTAAAACGAATTATTTATTAAATTCAAACCAAAATGAACTTTATCATTTCACTGAAACATTTTTCTCCTTTTGCATGTTTTCTGGGAAAATCTTAGGTATGAAGTATTTATCTTTATTGGGCAGAGAAATTGACTCTGTTGCGAGAAGATAAAAAACAGATAGAAGCGTTTGAGAAGTGGATGTGTAGGAGAATGGAGAGGATAAGTTGGACGGAAAAAGTGAGTAATGTTGAAATGCTAGAAAGTGTTGGTGAGAGGGGGAAACTACTCAAAATCGTAACAGAAAGAAGAACAGGATGGGACACTTGCTGAGAGGGGAGTGCTTGTTAAAGGATGCTTTGGAAAACTTTTTTTTACTTATGGCTTTACGCCTCATCGACGTCATTAGAGGCAGAATGGTAATGGGGACAAGGAATGGGAAGGAATTCTGTCACGGACTTCTGAAGGAAGCATCCCAGCATTCACGTGGAGTTTTTTGGAGAAACCATGGGAACCCCAATTTTGGATGCACGGACGGGGATTTGAAACGGCTTTGTCTCGAATGCGAGGCCAGAACGATAACCACTCACCCACCAAGCTCGGTTTCGAATGACTAGTTTGTGGGAGGAGGGTGAGAGGAAAAGGGGGATACAACATCACAGATAACATCAAAGGAAAAGGAAACGGAAACTACATGGACGTGAAGAGAAGGACAAAAGACAGGAGAACATTGGGAGCAGCAATCATATGAAAACCTCTCTTAGGGCAGAACACTAATAATGATAATGTATGGTTTCAAGGCGTCTGAAAAACGTGCTTCCTGTGAGTTTGGTGAATTTCTAGTTTTAACGTTATCACTGTAGATGTTTTCAAGTCCTTGTATCTTTGATCCACGAACGCTTTTGTTAAAATACACCGCACTAATCTCTTCATATTCCCAAATCCAGGTTTTAGTTCTTTTAAGGTCTGTCTGTTACCTTAGACTCTAAAATTCTGCTTTGTCGTCGTTTCGGCAGAGTCGTGAGAGATATCTGTATTCGTGCTATCACTCATTGTCACCGGCAAATGTCTTGTCACAGCTGCACTACTATGAAATAATTTGACTTATATAATATACACTGAGGCATTTACATTACAAGGCGAAAATATGAGAGACAAGATTAGCTGCAATAAGGTGTTGCGAACCAACATTCATAAATTGTAGGCACCAAAATGAGGGTCTTAAGATTGGAAACATTGTCTTGATGAAAGAATAACTGTTTGAGAACTCGACATCTCGTTTCTTTAATAGTTTCTAGCAGTTAAATCGTAATTTTACCTTAATACGAACCGGGATGGTTTCATCTTCTTTCAGGATATTTAGAAACTGTAAACCCTAAGAAAAAACAGACACAATCGCATTTACTGCACATCCTAGACTTCTTAGATTTTTTTTTTTTTTTTTTTTTTTTTTTTTTTTGTAACAGTTTAACGTCCCTTTTTAACAACGTGGTCTTTAGAGACGGGAAAGGATGGGGGCAAGGAATGGGAAGGAATTTGGCCATGGCCTTTTGAAGGAAGCATCCCGGCATTCGCCTGGAGTGATTTGGGGAAACCATGGAAAACCCAAATCTGGATGCCCGGACGGGGATTCGAACCGCCGTCCTCCCGAATGCGAGGCCAGAACGCTATCCGTTACACCACCACGCTCGGTTACTTCTTAGAGAGGTAGAACTGGAGTTCTTCCATTGCATTGTTGCTTTGATTCTGATTAAATTGATCTCATCCATAGTTACAAATCGTTCAAACACTATCTGCTGCATCGGCTTCAAAACAGCGTTATTTTTTTCGATGGCACGTGTCTTCTGAATGCTATTTGTTCTTCTCTTAAAATTCTGCACCCAGCACAAGCTATTACTGTCATTCTTGGGTTGTCTCATAGTTTTTCAATACGCCAAACTGTTAACCTGCTTGCTGTCAACAACAACTAATGAGCCTTATCCATATTCTACTGAGTGATTGTCTACACTAGCCTATGTGTGCAACGATCATATTCCATGCTGGTTCTCCCACGTTTAAGTTCAGATCTCCAATCTTTTGATGATCTCTACTCAGGTTATCCTCCACTTTTTAAGTTGTTATAATACCCTAAAGAATTTAATTTGCCGATTCTCTATTAGGAAATATTTAATCAAAGCGCGGATTAGTTTCCTCATCCTTTTTGATTAAACGCTTTCGGCACCTGTAATAAAATAACAGTCCAGTATATTTTAATCTTGTACAATATTATTCAAAGAACGTAAGAATTACATGTAGTTTCTTTTTGCTTGTCAGGCCAGAACTTGATGCTCAACACACGAGTAGTATGCATGCAGTTAACTTGTGATTCTTGTAACTCGTTTCACCAGGCTTCACGCTGGTAGGGATAGGATCGTCATCGGAGGTATGTGGGTTACTAACCCTCCTACCACCAATCCTGCGTACTCAACTACCTAACAAAACTATCTGCCAATAAGAGACCAACACCTAAAGGGGGGCAAGCGACAAGTCCGATGGGGCTACCCTCGCAACGTTTGGGTGAAACACCTACCGCATATCTCATGCCATTGGTAACATTCGTTACCGACGTAGTAGGACTGGGTAGTCCTCCAGCAACTTTAAGGTTGGGTGCCGTACCGTCTGCCGAGGGCTTGTCTCTGATAATAGGATCCGGCATGCTCGATATGTCCCTAGCTACTGCCTTAAGTGGATACCCTATGGGTAGGCCCAAATGGATCACGCCCCCCTCCCCCACAGCAATAACGGTTTTACTCTTGTTAGCAAGGCTTCCCTCACAGCGTTTGAAGAGTCAAGTTACTTCCCTACCGCACTTCTAAAGCCGCGTTCCCACGATCTCTTGTAACGGAGGCGAGACGGGACGGGACCTTATTAGCCGAAGTGTAGGGACGAGCGCACGCTGCAGGTTAGTCCTTGCTTACCTCGCCACCACCTCCGCACCACGTTGCCTAGTGTCGTTTGGCACAGAGCACTTTACAGCAACAGAAGAGGTGCGCACCGCTGCTGTAAACCGATGACACCTCTGCGTCTCATCTCCGCTAGCAGAGGCGGCCCTGTTCCCATGGCGTGTTGTTGTTAATTCGTCCCGTCCCGTCCCGTCTCGCCTCCGTTACAAGAGATCGTGGGAACGCGGCTTAATGCACAGTGACAAAAATCCTTTGCCCGATACAAGACTGGTTGTATCGCCACTAGTTATAAGGATAGAGGCCGTGCGGCCAATACTTACGATTGGATGTCTCGCCACTAGCTTTAAGGGTAGACGCAGTGCGGCCAATACTTGCGATTGGGTGTCTCGCCAATAGCTTTAAGGATAGACGCCGTGCAGCAAATAGTTTGTATTGGATGTCTAGCCAATAGCTTTAAAGGTAGATGCCGTGCGGCCAATACTTGGGATTGGGTATCTCGCCAATAGCTTTAAGGGTAGACGCAGTGCGGCCAATACTTGGGACTGGGTATCTCGCCAACAGCTTTAAGGGTAGACGCTGTGCGGCCAATACTTGGGATTGCGTATCTCGCCAATAACTTCAAGTGTAGACGCAGTGCGGTCAATACTTGGGATTAGGGAGCTCGCCGATAGCTTTAAGGGTAGACGAAGTGTGATCCGCCAGGAGCTAGTCTCGGATACTAGAGCTTCGCGAGCTCCGACACCTCAAGCACCTGCTCCTCCCTTTCCGATTGATACAGTCCGTCAATTATACACAGAGATGTGCAAGATACCTCGAAAAAAGTATTTGAATACAAGATACAAGATACATTTAAATAATGTATCTTAGATATCAGATACAAGATACTTTTGGAAAAGGTATTTGAAATACAAGATACAAAATACATATTTTCCAGATACTTTTTTAAGATAAAATACTTTTTTACAAAATGTATTATTTTTATTTCGAAACATATTTTACTACAATGTACAACTGTTGCTTAAGGTTTTAAATGAGACTTAAGTATAATAAGTTTTTCAAACTCTCATCACTCATTTTTCTTCGTTGGGGTCTCATTATTATCCCCCCGAAAGAGAAGAGTCGTTCCACAGGGGCGGAACTTGACAAACAAGTGTTATATTTTAAAAATATTTTCTTGATTGTTGGATAAGTATTTAAACTTTTTAGGCAGATGTCCTTATTATTAAGGTATTGAAGTGTTTCTAAGTCAGCGGTGCTGCCAGTAGATTCTGTACTGTCGCCACTGGTGGCACTACCAACAGAGGAGTCTTTTGTCTTCTTTCTTATATCCCTCCACTACTGTTTGAAGCCTCTAATTTTTTATTTTCAGATCGATTAATTTTCCGTGTTTCAATCAGGATAAGCTCTTTTACATGCTCTTTAAACATTTTTGGCACCCACTTCATTTTAAAAAACAGATGGGACACTGAAGCTAATATTGCATCATTTGCTGCAGCCTCAAATTGCAGAAACTTTTTGAAACGTTTATTTAGATTTTCTTCAATAACATCTAACAAAGTGCCACAATATCTTAGATTTTCCATTTTAAGGCATTTAACCATATGCCGGATTCTCATTAGTTCGGGTAGTAGACAACCGTAGTAGGTATCTTTATCACCTTGCAGACTTTGAATAGCTTCTGCTATAGGTTTTGAACAATTTACATATTCCCATAAAAATTGAAGTTCATAGTCCTTAAAAGCTGATAATTTAAGGCTTTTCATGGTTTCATTGAGACGCTCCTGCACTGATAAAAGGTCTTTTATGGACTTATAATAAGAGTTCCATCGGGTTGCGCATGGAGAAGTTGGTGATTTCCCCGTCAATTCCAAATATGTTTCACATGCCTTTGGTGATCTAGAACATAAATTCCAGAGTGCCTGACACTTCGCTAAAGCGGCATCATGCACTTTTTTTATAAAAATTGTTTTTCAGTCTTGCTTGTTCAAAATCTGTACTGGCGACCAAATGCAAAGTGTGCGTAGCGCATCTTTCATGTCCTGGTAGCAGACAGTTATCAATTTCCGGTTCTGATGAAGAATCTGGAAATGGTTGTGTTAGCAGATCATCATCTTCATTATCTTCATCTTGTGGTTTTGTTTCAAGATATTCTTTATGCGAAATGTTTTCAGGATTTGTGGCTGAAATATCTTAATCTGATTTTCCAAATACTTCGAAGGCCTTTACCATATTTGATCCATTATCTGTTACCGTTTTAACAATTTTGGATAGTTTTAAATCAAACTCTGAGTGTATATCAGCTATCATTTCGGCAACTTTATCATATGTGTGAGACCCCTTGAATCTTCTGCATGCAATGGCGGCACTTTTCCTCTCAAGAGTCTCGCTTTCAATCCAATGGACTGTAACCCCAAATAGCTTCTTTTAGAAGAAGACCATATATCTGCTGTGGTACACACGAACTCCACAGTCCTCAGAGTTATCTTAATTTTTTCTTTCCATTCATTGTATTCATCACTAATTAGCACCAGGTTTTATACTACTGTTTATTACTTCCAATTTGTTATTTTATTTTTCAGAACCAATTAAATAACAAGTTGTTATATTCTAAACAGAACACAACGTACTAAATTTGGTAATTAAGCAACCTAAACAATCGGAACTCAGGAAACAGATTCAATTACATGCCATATTTAAGAAATTAGAATTGTTAAATAACTTATACCACAATGTTACCCTACACTAGAATTTTTAATAAAAGCTTTCGGCTATTTGTAAAGCAATACTGTAGTTTGTGATAAAGAAAAGAGACTAGCTTACAACAATGGCACGAATTTGAAACTTATTTTTACAGGTAAATATAAATACTTCTTCTCGCTAACAATAATCCTAAGAAGTTAGTTTAAAATTTATAGATTTAAAAAAAAATAGTTTATGAAACATAGGTAATAATATAAATACTCGGAGTTGCGTGAGCAACCTTCACACACGCAACCAACGATTACGTAGTCGCTGTCAAGTGAAATCTAATCCGGTATATACCTACTTAAATAAAATTAAAATAATTCGTTTCTTTATTTACTTACATTTCGATGCCGTTGTCCTCAATTATGATTCACTAAAAAATTCGATTTCGACATACCATACACGATTTGGCACGGTAAAATATGGCGCGGACCAAAGACAACATACAATAGACAGACAGGTGTTCGTTTCATGGTTCGTTTATGGTTTTCACAGTTCACAGGTATGAAGGAAGGCAAAGATAACTAGACCCTATAACCTTGTCTTTTGATATACGTTAATGAATTTTACGAATGTATTCCGTTGTTTTTATGATGCCGTAACGTAAAAATGCGGAAATAGTATTTAGTATTTTCAAGATACAAAGATACAAAGAAAAAGTATCTAAATACAAGATACAAGATAAAGATTAAGAAAAGTATCTTAGATACAAGATAAAAATACGTATTTTGTATCTTGTATCTGTATTTCAGATACTTTTATCTAGATAAGTCACATCTCTGATTATACAGTATAATCTCACTGATTTCATTTTGACGAAGAGAGAAATGGTATCTGCGCAGCAATCTATCACATGAGTAAACCCAATGTTTATCTGTAGATCTGCATCAGCACAATGTTTCATGTTGAGCCCGAAATTCAGCGATATGCGTATTTTATCGATAATGCGGCAACAGTCACGTTCATGAACAAAATGAGCGGTAGCCTGGCAGCATAGGATTTAGAGCCGGCCGTAGGTCTACATGCGGCCTGCGGAGCTGGATCATTATATAGATAAACTTTAATTTTCAACGGTGATATCAGACATTACAAAACGCGACACCACTCCTTTCGACTTCAACGCATTAAAATAACTATGTTTTTAAAACTTTATTAAATATGTATGTGCCATTTTTATTATTTCTTTCCTCCATAAAAACATTCAAGTATTTTTACCCAAGAAAGTAGTACGAGTGGCCCGATTGAAAATTTTGTTTCTAAAATTTGGCTCGGCCGCCGAAAAGGTTGGCCACCACTGATGTAGAGTGTTGTCCTAGAATTGTTAAGATCATTAAATAAAATAAATCATTTATTTAACATATGAAAATAGCACAAGTACAAAAGGACTTGCTACAACATAAATTTATATTAGGATCCACATATATATCAGAGTTTTGTAGTTTATTAAGTCTGACTCATCATTTCAACTCATAACGCTAACAATTAACCATTATTAGGCACATCTAACCACAGCTACACAGACATGTTATTTTACAAAACCAGCAATTCCTATAACATAACCATCTTTCAGCTTTTCCTCACCTTCAGTCATTTCACCATATCATCATCAATAATAACGCATTTCAGATTAGTTTTAATTTTATACTTTTTTATTTGTTTATTTCCAGTTTTAATCTTATTATTCATTTAATAGGTATTTTGGAATGTTCTCGGAACATGACTATGTAACTATTCTATATTCTAAGTATGACAAAAACTACGGAGCTACATCTTGGTTGAAAGTGGTCCAGCTAATAGATGTGTATGTCCATATATTTCAATTTTCAGCCACAAGTATCTAACACAGACCATTGGTGTTTGTGTGTGGCAGCAGCATTGAGTCTCCCATCGTGCACTAAAATGTGTTTGAATGTACTAAAATATTGTAGAATGATCTTGAATGAACTATAGTTTCATATTTTTCAGATTTTACATATTACATATTTTACATATTAAATAATAATGTACGTATATGCAACGTATTTAGTGTGTCAACCAATTTTGACGGGACTTTCACTGACGGGTTGCTGATTTGGCAGAGAGTAAAATATGCAACTTTTTACCCTGTAAATATTTAAGGTTCTGTGCAAAAACATAAATAACGTCAAAACTCTTGACAAATACGAATAAAGTCGTGGGCACCAGCTAGTATTATAAAGACACTCAGTTTCTCGTCTGTTACGTTTTCACGACTAAACGGCTAAACCGATATTGATGAGATTTGACAGAGAAATACCACGAATCATTAAAAGGGATAAATAATACTTTGTTGGGATATTTAACATAATTTGTCATGAAATTTTGACAACTAACCGAAGGGTGACAGAAAGGCGAATAACGTGTGTAAGTCTATGTAATATTATATCGAGCGTTCAAGCTTTGTTTCTCTCGCAGTCAGTTTGTGTATAATATGTTGATGAACAGTTACAGTTTTATGTAGCATACGATGTTTGTTCAAAAAATAAGGCGACTTTTTGAATTTCTCCTGATACCTACAGACGATTTTCAATTTATGGTTTTTCTAATTTTCATACACTCATCCCACACATACTTTCACAGTTTCAACTATTTGAATTGTTTGTGAGAGGTATAATTGTTAGAAGCGTTTTGTGTGCTCAGCGATTTTCTGCTGTCGAAAAAAATGTATCAAACGTTTGCATCAAATTTTTCGTAAAAAATGAAATTGAGTGCTCCAATGCACGAAATATTTACAGTGGCATACAGTGAATCTACTTCAAGTAAAAAAAAAAAATGTTTATACATCATACAGAGGTTCCGTGTATGAAAATAGTAAGTGCGCGCTGCTAGGTGATCTTCATTTGTCTCCTCCCTGGCCGGGATCTGATTGCCGGTTCTCTCTCAGATCAGCGCCTCGGCTGCCAATCAGCTTACAACAATCCGCAGTTCATTTTGATTTGCCGGGCATGGATCACATTTAAATTATATTTAGCTATACAAGCTTTTTCGCAGTTATCTTCATTGAATTTCTAACCTTTACAAGAAACTGCAATAGTTTACCATATGAGGTCATATACCGGGGAGAAGTTGTTGTCTTGAAAAACTCTCTGTTCATAAAGGAAATGTAATCCATATAATTTTTCTCTGGCTGTTGGCAAATATACAATACTGTGTACCCCATCAACCATGTTACAGCATTTTGTTTCTGTGCTGGTCGACGAACCTTATCCGGCCTGAGGATTTTATACAGAAAATCCTCAGGCCGGATTAAATTCTTCTGTGAGGAGGCGTTTATTCATTAGGAAAAAGAGCGCTTAAAATGGTTTCGTAAATATAAAACACCACAAAATTTGTTTCATTTATGTGACATCTGATAGAGCAGAGACAAACTTGAAGCCGGCCGTTTCATTAAAGGTTTTGTAATGTTCCTGTTCCGGGAGCCAGAGAATGAAACACATGTGTGCGTGTTTCTTTTCTCGTCGTGTGTGTGTCGGTCCCAGAGGAGGTTCTGCTCGTGTTTGGGGAACGCCAGCCCTTGAGAGTTGCCATTAGATATGCCAGATGGCAGAAAAGTCCCGTGACAGGACTCAAGAGGAGCCTGGACTTTTTCAGTAAACAAATAAAAAAAATGAAATCTGTATCCAAGAATGAAGGGTGAGGGGAAGCCAGGGAGTACAGCCAGTAGGAAAAATTTGTATTATTATTCTTAACAAAGGGCGGGTTTGTTGCATGTCCCTAGCCAACCAGCGAGAAGAGCTTCCCTCCAAATACAGACATTTGCAGACGTCATCAAGAGGGGATGGAAAGCGACGCTTCGTCCGGTAGCACGGAAGACAAGAGGAACTGATTGGTTGCCTATAGAGACGGGTAGATGAGCCCAGCTGACCAGGAGAGAGACAGCAGGGAAGCATCCGGCCGGTCACAGAGAGCTGGTCACTCCACCGACTGCACAACTTAGATTCGCCTGCACGGTAATCACCATTCGAAAAAAGGAACTTTTGCATCATCGTTGTATCCTAGTTATCGCCCCGAGACAGACTCTCTTGCTCCACGAAAAAAGTGATGTACACTTGTTTTGTGAAAACGTTTTAAAATTTTGTAAATTAAAAAAAATTCAAATGATTAAGTAAATCGTAAAGTCAGATTGTGAACCTTGTTTCAATTTATCCCATCCAGTAATTTAATATGTCACTTGATTAATAATTCTAATTGTTCAATAATTAATGTTTAACTAATAATACTTTGAGATTTGGATGTCGCTCCCCTCAGAATAGGGTACACTCCAATCTCTGGCGCCCACCTGATTTTTTTTTTTAATCTTCAACACTCTTAGGAAATTAATAACAGGTAGCAGACAGCCACAGTGAGATCGAGAAGTCGCTCCCTTAAAATAAGGTCACTTCAGTTTATATGTCCGGCCATTCAGATTTTGATTTCCAGTTGCTGAAGAAAATAGTCCACATAACTGCCGGGATACTTTTATGTCAGATATCATCATCGTTTGTTATTTATGCTATATACATACGTAAACAATCCTTGTTTATCGTACCCGTAAAAACTTCGCCCTACGAAACTGTTTCTAGACCAGCTATAAGGTGGAATGAAATTATTTATTTGAGCTTATGAATGTTCGAGTTTCAATACCGCAACTAATCAGCAGAGCTAGGTGTACTGGATCAAGAGATTATGGTTGTAAGCTTCTTTTCACTTTGCTACGTCCGTAAGTACGCGTGGATTCGCAGGGTGTTTGAACAGAAGCTTTTAATGCAGCATTTCATTTCCTCTCTGACATGCATGGCAGCGGTCTACGTCAAAACATATCTGAGAGAACACGTTTGTATTTCATGCTTTCGACCCTGCAAAACACGCAGCTTTTCACACGAAACAAATATCGCTTACTCGTGATCGTGCCTTCTCACAACCTGTAATTTTCTTATGCGATATGACTGTTTTGATATTGTGCTCCTGTCCAAAATGGCGTAATGAAGGCATTCTGACAAGTTCTCGGCTTTGTTGAATCCCAGAGCCGTTAGAAACGTGTATGGCCAGACGAATGGACAATGAATAATTTAAGGTCTGTGCTCAGAGTGACAGGAAAAGGTTAATCTATGTTCGAACATGAGTAATTGTCTTACGTAGTATTAAATGCCAACGTTCGGCTGACCTCATTTGGGCTCATTCTAGGTTGTAACTAGGCTGAGATGCGTTTCTCTCGGTATACTAAACACATAAACACAACAAACTCCCAATCTTGGACATCCAGAGTTCTGGACAGTTTGATCAGTTCGACCAATCAGGAGAGCTCTTCTGCTTTCACGTGATGGGTGGCTCAGTGGGGGTTGCGGCGTTCAGATCATTTATGGCTGAGGTAAATAAAAGAGCCTCTAGAGATTGCTAAACGCCCTAATAACATCAACGAGGACAGCGGCTCATAAGTTCATGGTGCGTGGATTGCCTTGATACGAAGAAAACAACTCAATCCGTGCGGACCCACCAGGGAGAATAGAAACTATTTATTTCGGCCTCTCGTAAGCTTTTATTTCCCCTTTTCAATTCGTTTATCTTATACCTTCTAGAATAACTATTATAATAAGTCTATGCCTTTTTAGCACTGTCGCTTAGCAGTCAAAACCTTTGGACGTTTTTGGAAACAGGGCCTTGATCACCCTCTTTTTTTTCGCATAATGTCTGTCATATCTATAAAAAATTCATAAAATTTACCACTCTGTTTTTGAAAGTTCTTACGTTAAAAAGATGTTTCAATAACAGTTGTGAAATCACAA
>JARYHS010003398.1:0-24889 GCA_031002005.1 Vandiemenella viatica
GTACTAAACGAGATACGAGAGTGAAGGCGATCCTTTACCGCTTTTTATTGCTTGGTTCAACATTACACACAGTTAACAGAATTTTTAATATTTTTTTCCTAAGCGATTTTGTAAAATCGAAACCTGAACTGGTAACACAACGCGAACACTACATGATGTCAGACTCATACCTTAGCTTGGTAATAGGGCGTTCGGTGTCATCTGGTTACACTATGGATGTTACTATTACGTTTGAAAGTGACTAATTTATTAGGCAAAACTCTGTGCTTATAGTTTGATATTATGTGGAAAGAGCTGAAGAAAATATTTAAACGTGACAGCTTTAGTAATTGTTGAAAAATATGGAAGGCTTAATCAAGTCTGCTTCACACTGACAATCGATTTTTAGCTTAAAATGTAGTCTACTGTAGCTGGGTTGTTTTTTCTTTATCTATTCATAAATATTCATCAAATAATTTCTTCTTATTTTAAAATATCGATTGATAATGTAAAATATTGATATGAAGGGTAATTTTTCTGGGAAGAACACAAAAAGGCTCATTGAATCTAATTAACAAACATCAACGCAGGGTGTAGTAATTATGTTGTTTGTTCTCGACTGCGAATGATAATATTAATCCATATAAAACAATAGTTTTCTGCGGCGTGGGTTAATGATTGTTATTAATTCAGTACCTTTAACTAGCCACCGAAGGAATGTTAGGTAGTTTCATTAGTTTTACAGTTCACTCCAGGCACTGGTACAAACTTCTGACCGTCCACAGTCTTGAGTCGTATGGTATCGGATCAACGAATTGGAAATAGTAATATACAGGTTCAGTAAATAATCAGCTTGGTCGCCATACCAGATCTTGGGAAAATATTGTTCACTCACTTAAATAGTTTGTGTAGAAAAGGAATTAGAGGTACAGAAATAACAGAATCTAACTCGTCACTGCAGTTATTAGGTGATAGTTTATTCAATCGTTCAAAATCACAAGACCGGTACCAGATACGTGCTAAGCTAACTAGTGCAATAATGAACTTCGAACCGAATTCTGTTTGCTGGTCGACAAATCAGGAACAGTATCTTACTGACTCACGCTTATTACAGCAACCACTCTAGAAACCCAGTTCATCATTTAGGAGGACTCCCAAACCCGATTCGATGCCGACCCCGGCAGCGTAGGGGTAGCGTGCTTGCTTCGCGTTGCAGGGGTCGCCGGTTCGAGTCCGGCCGAGGGCATGGGTGGTTTTAATTAAGTGTTGTGTTAGTCTTGTGTCGTCCTTACAAAAGAGAGAAAACAATCACACTTGGATGAAATCTATACACTGTAAAACGAAAAAACACATTGAGCTGGCTAACATGGCCGAATGCCACATTTTAAATAATAAAAAAAAAAAAAAAACCGATTCGACACTCGTGCGCAGGATATTCACGGATACTGATTGCGTCCTACAGCAACATGGCAGCTACCCTCACCACACTTGCTAAGTACTTTCAACTCAGACAAACTCCAAAATGATACTGACTAAGTCAAACGTGGCAGACCATAACTTTGGTCTTTCAGCCAATCATGAGCAACTTTTATACCCAGATGTTCTTTTTAACCTATCCCAAATTTCCACTTGAATTACACACCAGAGATTCTTCTCCCAATAAGTCTCTCCACTACTTCTCAAATTTCCTTTTTTTTTTTAATCTGCTTTACGTCTATCAACAGCGAGGTCTTTTAGAGACGGGAAAGGATGGGGGCAAGGAATGGGAAGGAATTCGGCCATGGCCTATTTAAGGAAGCATCCCGGCATTTGAGTGGAGTGATTTGGGAAACCATGGAAAACCCAAATCTGGATGCCCGGACGGGGATTCGAACCGCCGTCCTCGCGAATGCTAGGCGAGAACGCTATCCGTTACACCACCACGCTCGGTACATATTTCCTATTATACATACTTGTACTCTCTGTCTTCTGACTTTTCTCTCTGCCCTGCCATTGCCTGGAACAAAATAGTTTATCTTTTCCCACTTATCTGGTTGGGGTTTTGAAGCTCGCGTTGCAAAGGCTTTTTTTAATTCAGTACAAACAAATTAAATGATCTTTCATCGGAATCAGTAATCCACACGTTATTCTTGGCAAGACACTGAGTTTAAATGTGGGTATATCATGTGACTTTGTTTTTGGCGTCATTGCCAATAAAATCATGTGTGATGGTCGGTTTATTGGCGAATTTATTGCCGCCAGTTCGATTTTAGCTGTTATCTACGACTGTCAATGAAACCATTGCTCCCCAAGATATGTCTTGTAGTTCGTGGAATAACTTGCTGTTTTCGCTCTGTCGCAGACAGGAAACCGGAAACGAATGCCGTCAGCTGCTGGTTTTCTGCGCAACAAAAAGAAACCAACTCGCAGAGTCGGAAAATGAGCGTCGAATGACCTCAGTCGTTGCGTCACTCTTCGATGCCAAACTGATCACCTTCTCTGTCTTCATACATCACACGGTACTTTTGCAACTACACGTTTAGAGCTGCTATAATATAGGGATTAAAAGATCCAATATAATAGATGTATCCACGCTTGCATGCCCCTTAAGGTGTAAACATCTTCAAGTACTTATTAATGATAATCTTATCGTTGTCCTCATTTTAACGAAATAAAGTACAAATGATAAGGCCAGTTTTATCTATACTAAGATTATAAATGCGACAGTAACTCTGTCTCTCTGTCTTTCTGTCTCTCTGTCTGTTTGTTACGTTTCTTGGGCTAAACGGATACTCCGATCGTGATTAAATTCGATGAGGAGATGCTATTTGGCATTAGGATGGACATAGCACACTTTCGCAGTAGAAATAATATATGTTGTCATTTAATTTTGAAAAAGAACTGAACGGTGATAGGCAGACTCGTAGGATTTGTCGATCTCTGTACTACCGTTCTATATAGCGGTCAGGTAGCTCAGTGGTCAAAGCGCTTGCTTATTGATATTTGTAGCGTTGCATGCGGTTCAAATCCATGTTGAAGCTACAATTTTTAAAAATTGTTTTTGATCGTATGAGTCACGCGTGGACCGTCGGTTGTTCGGATTGCATGTAAAACTAGATATCACAAATTTAGCGTTGGAATGAAAGGTAAATCGTAGATAGACTAGCAATGCAATAGGAATACTCTTTTTTTACGTTATATTGATCCCTCAGTCGTTGTTACTCTCGCAGTCAGTGTGTATATGATCTGCACTAATAGTACTATAAATGCGGAAGTAAGTCTCTGTCGTTTTGTTACGTTTTTGACGACTAGGTAACTATATCGATATCGATGGAATTTGACAAGGAAATATTTTGTATCTGTAGGAAGGGCACAGGACAGATTTTTCGGTATGAATAACAGTTGTAGTCACGAAATTTTGAGAACTTATCGAATGGGGACAGAGAGACGGTTGTGTATATTAGTCTGCAATGTTACGTGTGCTTCTCGGCGATTATGTTAGTGTATGATTGGTTAGTAAATTTCGTTCAGAGTAAAAACGTATTATTTAGTATAGATATCGATTTGATCTGCACTGTACAATTATTTCGTGTCTGCCTAAAAATTTCTGGCATCAGTTTATTTAGCGTTCTTTTTTAACATGCCTTGCGGACGTAAAGGTGGCCTAAGGTATAGCTCTAGAAGAGCATGAACAGTTAAAGTTTTTAGAACCAAAGAATCGGATGTTCAAGCTGAAGAAAGAAGAAAAGACCAACCCGAAATAAAGCTGCCCTTAGTTAACCCCCCCCCCAATCCATGCACCTTAGTTTGTTTTTCTGTTTTGAAATATGTTGGAAATTGAAAATCTTCATGAGACAGGTTCAAAGGTAGAATGATTTCCTGTCATATTATGCCAACTCGGAGTTGTTTTGGATAAATCTTACGTTGCTTACTGCTTTCTATTTTCAATTCTTACAATGACATTTTAAGTCCATGCGTACGAAGTCGCGGTTATCAGCTAGCTGAAGAATATAAGGATAGGGAAAGTGTAACGAAAAGTTATAAAGCTGTATGACTCTTGTTTGAGATAACTTCTCTCCGCCACATTTTTCCCTCCATCCTCGACAAGGCCAGCTAAGGATGAAGCGACACCGGTCCCCCATTTTCAAACAGGATCCAGCATGAATCATGAGAGGGGTATGACAATCAGAGTCCTGCCAGAATTAGAACCGGATTTGTGAAATCCGGTGCATTTAACTCACTGGAGGAACGGTGTATTCGAAACGTATAACATTTGTGTTCTGTATGATAATTGTATTTTTGTTTGTGAAATGTGTAGATTGCGCACTGTCCCAGAATTCACCTAGATGGTTGACTAAAGTCGCTTAAGTCGCTTAAAAAACCGCAATCAAGATGGCTGGTACGCGGCGAGCAGGACTCGGTTTTTTTTTTTTTTTTTTTTTTTTTTTTTTAAACTGCTTAACGTCTTCTATAACAACTAGGTCTTTAGAGACGGGAAAGGATGGGGGGCAAGGAATGGGAAGGAATTCGGCCATGGCCTTTTGAAGGAAGCATCCCGGCATTCACCTGGAGTGATTTGGGGAAACCATGGAAAACCCACATCTGGATGCCTGGACGGGGATTCGAACCGCCGTCCTCCCGAATGCGAGGCCAGAACGCTAAGCAGGACTCGTACCTTGTCCCGTTGTACCCCTCTTCCTCTCTAAACCCTTGAGGTGGCGCCTTAAAGCGCGCAACTTGAAATGATTAAAACTGAATCATTTCATTGACGGTCTATCCCCAAGAAAGAACAGTACTATGTTTGCAGCTGCGAGGAACTGCAGGAACTTGAGCAACAGATAGACACCCAGTCTGAGCCAGAGCTATGTCATTGTTCCCCTGGTCAGTGTTTAACGCAGCAGGGGGGTTGTTCTGCGTATCGCCTGGACGCAGCTATTTAATGCGAACGTGGGTCGGCATATTTTAGCCAACTCACTTGTGAAAGGAATCAAGCGACGGAAAGTTTTTTGTGGCTCTGTGCGAAACAGAATTTAAGGTTGTTCTGTTTTTTTTTTTCTCCCTGCATATTGCGAGCTGGACATATGGAGAGAAGAGGACAGTCGAGTGGCAACTGGTACTGTGGCCTGACGCGGCGTGCCGCCTGGGCGTACAACGCAAGTACGAGTGCAGTACTTGCATGTCGGTACTGCGCGGGGACGTTGAGAGGCGGGGGGAGCGACTCTCCAAACCGCGACATTCAGTGCAGTGATTGAAAAGAGTGTCAGTGTTTGATGTTAATGTTGCCATCTTGTGTAAGTGGATAGTGGATGAAGCAACCTGTAAACTAACAGATGCATTGCCTCATTTCGGTCGAACCGAACGTCGCCCGTACAGGTAACACTGTACAAATAAAGATAATCCTCAGTGCTCTCTGTAACTGCTAGCTGAGGTGGCGCCCTTTTTAATTAAACTCACATGTCATAGCTAATTTTTTTTTATCAAGAATGTAGTGTTATTTTTACAGTCTAAAAACTGTCTCAATAAATGATAAATTGCTTTATTACCGATTTTCATTGGATATTTCAAGCTACTATAGTGGATTTCTCCCATCATATCATACTGAAATATAAAAAAAACCTTTGCCATCGAGATTTTTTTAAACTATATTAACTCATAAAATCAATGGGAGTTCTAGGACTGTTTGAACTTTGTATGTTTGGTTTTAATTGTGATAATACACATTTCAAATTACTTTCGATTCGGTTGGTTTATTGGGTTAGGTTAGATCACAACGACAGGAGTGGATTGTGCGTCAAATTAAAGTGCCACGTGATGGAACAATCCTTTGGCGATTTCCAACTCAATAATATTTACTTAAATTTTGTGAAATTCTCTTCGATCTTGGAAGTTTCGCATCTAGTTACAAACACTGTATTTCTTTATCCACGTATCGAAAATGAAACTATGTTATAGCGAGTGTGAACGAGGGCAGTTTTGCTTGGTGCGCAGCCGGTGTGAGGAGTCAGCGAGGTCACGTGAGGTGCTGCTCAATTGGTAATGAGAGTCTGGCCGGCAGTCAGCCATTGGCTCGCCGATCAAAGAAAAGTAAATGTGATTTGCTCTCGGAGGCCGGGCCGGCAGATGGCCCGCAGTAAATGCGTTATCTGCCGACAGGGCCGCGCTGCGCGCCGCGGCAGGCTTTTGTTTCCGGACCTAGAAGCCCTTTGGTTGGATGGCTCACTCCCGGTGGCTCGGCTATTGCTGGCTAATGGATTAGATTGGGGGGAATAAAATTAAGTCCGCACGTGCCCCCGGTGACTGGTTTTTAAAGTCCGCCCGCGACGGGGAGGCTAGCTCACTAGGAGCGGCTTCCGTAAACAGTAACATTGTTGCTGGGCGAGCCTTTGTTCAAATCGCAACGCCAACAGCTTCGTGTTGATTAATATTGGTAACGAACAACTGTGGGCAACCCACTATTAGAAGAAAATAAACAAAATGTTGGATTTATTTACTTAGATTAATGATTTAAGTTATGTTTCCCCTTTACTTTTAGTAAAGTAGTCGCCGTAATGTGATAAAAACTGGAATTAGTTGCTATACATCCGCGTGTGTTAAATATTCATAAAAACTTGTTGAATTTACATTTCAGACGTTTAGAAACTCTATTTTAGAAGAATTTGTTAAATCCGACGTATTTCATGGATAAATTAAGAAACAAGAAATGAGCAAATAATTTTTTAAAATTTTAATTTAATTTAATTGCGATCGAATGCACGATGGCAATTTACCTACACACCCATTTTTCCCTTTCCCGGTACGATCCTATATTTTCCTCCACAATTTTTAAATTTAACTTCTTTCGGCGTTTTTGCTAGATTATTCGTAATTTCTCTTGGTAACTTATTCCAGTCGGTGATCCCTTTACCTACGAAAGAAAGTTTTGCCACATCCTTATGCCTGAAATCGAGTGCCAGCTTGTGGTCATGGTCATCTTTTCCCTTCTATGTACTACTCCTATTCTGACACCAATATCTTTCCACGCCCAAGTATCCCTTCGCCATCCTCCTGTATTCCAGTGAACCCCATACTTATTTCGGTTGCTGTTTGTCTTTTTCGGTAATTTCCAAAGACAAATCTAGCAGCCTTTCTTTGCTTCCCTTCCAATTCCTGTAATTCGATATCCAACATTAACATATTCAAGTAATGGTCTGACCAAAGATTGTAACCTAATTCCCTTACTTCTTTGTCTTCTTGTCTTATTTACTCAGTTCATTGCTTCAATTTCAGTTATACAGATTACTGATCAGTTGTCCAAAGTAAACCATACTTCTTTTTCCTGTAGTGTTGAATGTTGAATTGCAACCCCAAAGAATAACTGGAATTTTTTACTTGTCCACTGCGTCGACAACCTAAAGCTGTAGATCTTCCACATGCCAATGCTGCATCAGAAGATTCTGGATGTTTATGGTAATATATTACCTCATAATTATCACCATTATCCTGGAATAGAGTCGCCAGTTGCGAACTGCTTACCGTTATCCTTGCATTGATAAGTCCATTGTAAACTGCTAATTCTCATTAGCGTGATTAATCTGCTGCTCTGATTTATCAATCCAACCTTTAGGATTCTACCTAAGCTGTGATTACGAGGTGTTTTGGATGGTTCGGACCACTCACCATATCTCACACTCGCAAGCTGTCAGTTCACTAATTTTAAATAATTATTCATGTTGTTCCAATATACCTTAGAATTAAGTGGTAGGTATTACTACTGAATCACCAAAGAAAATCTTCTTTTTCTGGTCCCTATCCGTTCCGGATATCGGCAACCATCTCGGCTGTTTCGTCTCTGCTGGTTAATGCTCGGATTAAATCCGTAGTTGTCTTGGAAGTCCATATTCTTAGATTTTTTAATCTTCTGCTACCAGCAGTTCTCTTTCCTGGTATTTTCCCCTGGAGAACAGATTGCAGTAGTTCATAACGGCTATTATTCCTTATGATGTGGCCGAGGTACTGAAGCTTTTGTGTATTTATGGTGGTCAGTATTTCCATGTCTTTTTTCAATTTGCGGAGCACTTCAGCATTTGTGGTGTGGTCTGTCCATGGCATTCTCAAAATTCTTCGATATAACCTCTTTTCCAAAGTTTCTAGCCTTTTACTGATAGTTTCTGTTAATTTCCACGTTTCAACCACCGTACAGGAGGACAGAGAACACGTAGCAGCGCAGGAGTCTCATATTCGTGGTAATTGATAAATTACGACTTTTAAAAGGGTTATTCATTTTATTGAAAGTAGCCCTGGCTTTACCAATACGTGACTTTATTTCATCAGATGTGTCCCATTGGTTGTTTACTGTGGTGCCAAGATACGTTTACTTTGATACACATTCAATGATATTCTGGTTAATCATAATATGGCATTGGGAGTTGTTGTTTTTGCCAATGACCATTACTTTTGTCTTATTTATATTAATATCAAGTCCGTATTCTTGGCTGCATTGTGATACTCTATCTATAAGATATTGTAAGCTTTCCTGACTGTCTGCAAAAGTGACTGTGTCATCTGCGTAGCGACTGTTGTTTATCCAGTTTCCATTCAACAACACTCCCATCTCCACATCACTCAACGCCTCCCTAAACACGTTAGATTTAATAACTTCTCTCCATCAATCACGTCATTATAGTTTGATTTTACATTAATTCGCTAGATTTTATATCTTGCGTATTCTAGCGATACCAGCTAATGCCACATAGCATTTGCCTCGCTCGTCCGGCGAGTAATATTCACTGCACGAATTTACTGCCCAACTGTGTCGGACCAAGGATACTATTTAAATGACTAAACTAAAGCTACTACGATCATTCCGACACACTACAGTCTGTGGAAACCCTCGATATATATATTTGATTACAAACATTTGTATAATCAATCAGAGTCTTTATAGTTAACGAACAATTAAAACAACGATAATAGCATAATCATGATGATAATAATTAAATCAGTAGCAAAAAATGATTTCGGGGTTGTAACAAATGTTATATAGTCAGAAATAATTAAAAGTTTGGATGTAATTGTGGAGTAGCCGTATTATAATCATTAATGAGTCAAAAACAAACATGTCGAAGTAATGGTAATATTCTACATTTTATTAATCAATTTTCCAACTACTGGACGACCATGTTGAATATCCTGGCAACTTCGAGTTAAATGTACCAGCTGTATTACATCATCTTAGCTTCCGCTCAATAAAGTAGCGCCCATAAAATACCACAGATATGTCAGATTAAGTAGCTGAGGTAGTAAGAAGTTTGAGTATCTGAGGACGTTTCCCCCAGTGGCGCACCCGCAGTCCAGCTCCTAATGGCATTACTTAGCTCGTTAATAACAAGCTCGGCCGCAGTCTAACTTCCAGCTGATTGCCTTCAGACCGTGTTGTAATTGCGTCAGCTCGCTGACTGCTCTGCTTCAAGCTCGCATCTCCCTTGTGCCAGCTGACCGACAACAACAGGTATCAACAACTTAACTGAATCCGCTAACTTTACCTTCACATTCTGTAACGGTGATAACTCAAAAATACAGTTTTTCACGCCCAGCTTGGTATCGGTACTGGAGATGTGCAATAAAAGTACTCTATCTCTTAAGTTCTTCTTCTGGGGAGAAGAGGGGGGGGGGACGGAGGGTTTGCTTAAAGATACCAACAATGAGGTTATTCTATAACAGGTCTTGCACTCAACATTTAACACAGAAAAGGGGCTATCCATAAATTATGTGACTCTAATTTCATGATTTTTGAAGCCCCTCCTTGGCACACGTGGTCACATCAGTGTGACGTCCCCCCCCCTTTTTCTCACCTGGTGTGACGTCACATATTTTGCAATTTTAAAATTTTAAATTAAAACAGAACTTCCAAGATTATTTTTATGATTCGTTTAAAAAAAAATTCGTGATAATCCACAGTAAATTAAACAATTTAGAAAATTTACAAAACATAACAAATCAATAGAACGATACAAAATTTAATCATCTTGTTTCAATGAGCTTTGAACCCATTTCTTTATATTATTTATAACTGCCAAAGCAGTCACTTCGTTCTTGATTCGGATAATGTTCGGAACATTCGATGTGTCGACATCTTCTTCAACCATTTATCAAACAAAAATTTTCCCTGTCACTAGTTGGAATTCTTTGAGGACAAATCTTTGTGAAGGGAAAAACTACTTTTTGCCTGCTTGTGTTGGTTAGGGCTTGGTATCATGAAAGATATAGACCACAAATGCCACACGATCGTTAAAATCAGTATGCGGAAGTCATATCATGTCAAAGCCTCAAAGACGATCGAAATGCGACACCGTAGGTACAGTGAGCGTGAACTCGCGCGGCCAGCACGTACCAAAAAGTAATACAAATTATACGTGTGATGTCACGAAGCTTATGACTTGCATCCCTCCTTCCCTTGTTGACCCCCTCCCTCCCCCTTTACGTATGACGTAATTTATGGATGGTCCATAAAGTATAGACTTTTAACTATTTGTGGCTCTAAACCAACAATTACTTGTTCGTGTTGGGTAAATACTCTGAAGAGCCAAAGAAACTGGTATAAGCATGCGTATTCAAACACAGAGATATGTAAACACTTAGAGTGCGGCGCTGCGGTCGACAACGCCTTTATAAGACAACAGGTGCCTGGCTCAGGCGTTAGATCGGTTGCTGCTGCTGCTACAATGGCAGGTTACCATGATTTAAGTAAGTTTGAACGTGATGCTATAGTCGGCGCACGAGAGATGGGACACAGCATCTCCGAGGTAGCGATGAGGTGGGGATTTCCCCGTACGACCATTTCACCGTGAATATCGGGAATCCGGTATAACATCAAATCTCCGACATCCTGCAAGAACGGGACCAACGACGACTGAAGAGAATCGTTCAACGTGATAGAAGTCCAACCCTTCCGCAAATTGCTGCGGATTTCAATGCTGGGCAGCGTGCGAGCCATTCAACGAAATACCATCGATATGGGCTTGCGGAGCCGAATGCGCACTCGTGTATCCTTGTTGACTGTACGACACGAAGCTTTACGCCTCGCCTGGGTCTGTCAACACCGACATTGGACTGTTGATGATTAGAAACATGTTGCCTGATCTGATGAGTTTCGTTTACAATTGTATCGAGCGGATGGACGTGTACGGGTATGGAGACAACCTCATGAAATCATGGACCCAGCATGTCAGCAGGGGACTGTTCAAGCTGGTAGAGGCTCTGTAATGGTGTGGGCCATGTGCAGTTGGGGTGACATGGGACTCCTGATACGTCAAGATACGACTCTGACAGGTGACACGTACGTACGCATCCCAGCTGATCACCTGCATCCATTCATGTCCATTGTGAATTCCAGCGGACTTGGACAATTCCAGCAGTACACTGCGACACCCCACACGTCCAGAATTGCTACAGAGTGGCTGAAGGAACACTCTTCTGAGTTAAAACACCTTTGCTGGCCACTAAACTCCCCAGACATGAACATTATTGAGCATATCTGGGATGCCTTGCAAGGTGCCGTTCGAAGAGATCTCCACCCACTCGTACTATTACATATTTATGGACATCCCTGTAGGATGCATGGTGTCAATCCCCTCCAGCACTACTTCAGACATTATTCTAGTCCAAGTCACGTCTTATTGCGGCAGTTCTGCGTGCTCGCGGGGGCCCTGCACGATATTAGGCAGGTGTACCAGTTTCTGTGGCTCTTCGGTGTAATAGCTTCACGTAATCTGATTTTACACAAAGCCTCCATTGGTTCGGGCTCGTCCCGCTCCTTGAAATTTATGAAAATGACGCTTGACTTTGAAATCATATATGCGCGTTTTCCAAAATAAATAGTGGGGTATCAACCATAGAAAATTTCCAAATTCCTGATGGGATTATAAAAAATGCTTCTCAAGCACTTAGTGTTTTCCCAAACAGCACAAGCGTTGACCCTGAAACAGAACAGATGTGAAAGAAAAATACATTTAATTTTAAATACTGTCAGTTATACTTCAATTTCCTATCAATACCAAAATGTAAGTAAGAATTGCAACATCGTCGTGCTGATAAAGCAATGAAGATTTAGTGACAGGGCAATGAAGTAAAAGTTCAGTTCCATGAGCTTAATACCGATTATTCGGATTGATGCAGATATAATCAGCATGTTGAGACACTCGAGCACGAGACGTTTCCGTGAGCTGCTGAGCACACTAGTACGAGTTGGTGATTACTGGTGCAGCAGTTGAACACAATACGCGCTGTACACTGTGCAGCCACGCCTAATCAGGGCATCGGAGCGGTATACTTAGCTACGATATTCATTATCAGGCGCTCTCTGATGCCAGTATCTAATAACGCTCTCATTACCTTTATGCGCTCATGCTCAAGTGGCAAACCCTTCAATATAATCGCAGGGTTGACTCCTGCGCCTCCTGAATGTTCCCTCGATATTACACAGCCTCCCTTTGTTTCTCAGACTGCCTACCAAGGTTGCCATAGTTTACAGCCATGTTCATGGACAGAACACTGACAGAAGAATATTTTCTACGAGATTTGTAATATTAGTGAAGTAATATATCCCAAAACTACGAAATAATATTACAAAACCGGTGAAAAAAATTTTCCTGAAAAAATTGTTGTGAAATTTTTTTCTACATCAGTCCGCCCTACGAAATAGCTGTCAGTGTTTGCTTGGTAAAACAACTGATTGTATTAGGGAAGAGACTGTATTTTTAAATCTCCAATTGGAGCCATGACGATTTTTTTATACCTGACGTTTCGACCCCTTTTGCTATGGCTTTCATCATATTGTTTTCTGAAACAGTTATCACCACCAGGCTTTATATACCTTAATTAGTATGGATGTTTATAACATAACGATGTCAGAGATTATAGTAGTGATTAATTAATTACTTCATAATATTTTCAGCTATTAATAAGAATTTATTATGCTGAAGGAGAAATGCATACTTTTTAAACAACTTTTTCCACCGTTTAAACCCATTAAATTACTATTTTGATTGATATTAATAACATTTGAACTGTTGTAGTAAAATCTCAGCGAAACTCGTCACAATGCCAGTAAAACTTCGTAATATTTGTGTATTTGATTCAGGTTAAAGACTTTCGTGAAGTTGAATCGATGTATACCCGATCGTTGTATTAAGGAAAGTTAAAAAATCTAATCAACGAGCGCTTTATGATTTTGTATACAATGCCTTCAAAGAAATATCGCTCGTTTCACTCGATGTGCCGAATAAGTATTAATAGATAATATGTAAATTTTTGAACGCCAAATATCTTTCAAGGTTCTAATTCTACATTATGCTATATATTTCCATTATTCGGCGCTACTCACAATCGTGTTAGGTTTGGTAACAATAGGGGAGGAAAATAATGCCTTAAGAAAGGGCTACAATGGCTTGAAATTACGTAATAATTTGTGACTGACAAAAAGCGCGCGGCATTGTTTAGTATAGTTGTTTCTCAAGTCAGTGGTACTCCGCGCGCGCACTTATTTCGGCCGGCTGAAATAAAGTTGATAAGTAATTTTGATTAAAAGTAAGTGAAAACATGAACCAGTGGTTAAAAACCGGATCAATACGCGGAAAATGCCCAGATACTCAAAAGTTATCCAGTTCAGAAACATTGAAAACTTCGTTGAGTCAAATTGTGTCTACGTGTACTGAAAGTTCAATTTCGAAAGAAAATACGCGGAAAACAAGTAAACCAGAAGAACACTTCATTCCATCGACAAAGTAAAGAAAATATGATGAAGATTATCCGAAAATTGGATTTGTGTGCAAAGAAGACACCCAGTACCCAGAGCCACAGTGTGTAATATGTTCAGAAGTTCTCTCAAATAGCTCGATGAAGCCATCATTGCTGCGAAGACATTTGGAGACAAAACATCAGCAGTACGTAAACAAATCTATAGATTTTTTTGTTCGAAAAAAGAGGGAGTTGGAATCTTCAAAAAAAACTGTGACAAATACTGCAACTACCAACGCTGATTATTTACGTGCGTCTTTCCTAGTGGCATACAAAATTGCAAAGACCGGCAAGTCATACAATATTGCTGAGGAATTAATTTTGCCAGCTGCTAAAGATATGGTCAGTTGCGCGCTAGGAGACAAATTAGCAAAATTGCTGGATAAAATACCACTTTCAAATGACACAATCGCAAGGCGCATTCACGACATGGCACTCAATGTTGAAAATCAACTAGCAGAACGACTACAAAATACTTATTTTGCAATTCAAGTTGACGAATCAACAGATATTACTGGACTGCCGAATGTACTTAGTTTTGTTAGATATGTACACAGAAACATTTCTGAAGAAGATTTTCTGTTATGCAAGAACTTGGAGACTACGACAAAAGGAGAAGATATTTTCAACGTCATCAATGATTTTTTTGAAGAACATGGCATAGACTGGAGAAGGTGTGTTGGTGTTTCGACTGATGGTCGACAGGTAGGATATCTGGACTAATCACTAGAATTAAACATCTTGCTCCTGAAGCCAAAAGAATGCACTGTGCATTGCACAGAGTGACACTGGCGTGCAACAAAATGCCTGATTATTTAAAAACAGTATTGTCAGAGGTCGTAAAGATAATAAATTACATAAAAGCACGTCCGCTCAACTCGAGACTTTTTACATTCATTATGTCGGGACATGGGCAGTGAACATGTTTCATTACTCTTACATTGTGAAGTGCGTTGGTTGTCAAGAGGCAGGATGTTAGCTAGGTTTTTTGAACTGCGTCATGAAGTCTATTTATTTGTGAAGGACAGTGACTTCAACCTCAAGTTAAGATTTGAAGATGAAACCTGGCTTATAAGGGTGTCATATCTAGCTGATATTTTCTCTTCTCTCAACGAAACGAAAGCTTCTATGCAAGGCTCCACGTGTAACATATTCATTGTGCAGGATAAAATACAAGCCCTCATAAGAAAAATTGAATTTTGGAAAACTTGCATAATATCAGGTGTTATTGAATGTTTTCCTCTTCTGCATGAATTTGTTTCGACCAACACCTTATCACTGGATGCCGAAGTAAAAGCTGAAATTATTGTACATTTGTCTCAGCTCTCTGATGAACTGAAAAGGTATTTTCCAGATATCGGTAATGCTGAAGACTGGGTTCGAAATCCATTTATGGTCACAACCAAAAGCATAAATTCTGGTTTGAGCATTAAGCAACATGAATCATTGCTGGAAATGTCCACAGATTGTACTCTTCATGCTGATTTTAAAAAGATGTCTTTAATTGATTTTTGGGCAGCAAGACAGGAAGAATATCCGGAGCTCTCACGTAAAGCAGTTAATTTCCTTTTACCCTTCGTGACAACTTACTTATGTGATAGTGGGTTTTCACACCTGGTTATAATAAAAACGAAATACAGGAATCGAATGAATGTCGAATATGAAATGAGACTGAGATTGAGTAAAACTGTTCCTGATATTGACTCAACATGCGACAAAAAACAAGCTCATCTATCACATTAACTGACAACAATCTTCTGTATAAGTGTATTACTTTTATGAAAATAAAAATTCTTATTTTTTTAAAGCTTTTTTTAAAAAATTTTTTAGGGGGTTCGCCACTGTCTGGAAAATTTAAAAGGGGTTCGCGGAGCATAAAAGTTTGAGAACCGCTGCACTATAGTGATAGTTCAGCTTTATAATTCAAACACTTATTTGGTACTTATTCATCCTGGTTGGCTCACCCATCACGCTTAGTACGACAGAGGTGGCGTTATGTATTATTATTATTATTTTCGTATGTCCCCATAACAGAGAATGATAAGCAATCCTGACTGGAAGCGTTCAGTTCCTCTTTGAGATGTTCTTCTTGTCGGACCAATATTTTTTCATTATTTGCTGACGGTTTTAGTTTCTTCAGCAGTCCAGACGCGTTTAGATTTTTCCTTTTTTTTTCTCTGAAATAACTTGCCATCAATTCACTTTCTTATTGAAAATCTCTCGGTCTGTGACGTCTCCTTTAGCAATGCCTGCAGACTTTCGGTCTTTCTCCATCTCCTTCATCCATGTGGTTGTTGTTTTTACTGTTTTTGTGTATTCTAAAATTTTGTCTTGAGATTCTTTCCTTCGGAAGTCTACTAAGATGTTCATAAAATTTCATCCTTTTTTCTTCATGTCCGATTCTACGTTTCATATTTTCTTTGTACTTTGAAGTCTACACTGTCTATCTTCATTTACTCTGAGTCCCAGGATATTTCTTACTTTATACTGGGTGTTACAAAAAGGTACGGCCAAACTTTCAGGAAACATTCCTTACACACAAACAAAGAAAATATGTTATGTGGACATGTGTCCGGAAACGCTTACTTTCCATGTTAGAGCTCATTTTATTACTTCTCTTCAAATCACATTAAACATGGAATGGAAATACACAGCAACAGAACGTACCAGCGTGACTTCAAACACTTTGTTACAGGAAATGTTCAAAATGTCCTCCGTTAGCGAGGATACATGCATCCACCCTCCGTCGAATGGAATCCCTGATGCGCTGATGCAGCCCTGGAGAATGGCGTATTGTATCACAGCCGTCCACAATATGAGCTCTAACATGGAAAGTAAGCGTTTCCGGACACATGTCCACATAACATATTTTCTTTGTTTGTGTGTGAGGAATGTTTCCTGAAAGTTTGGCCGTACCTTTTTGTAACACACTGTATATCTATATATATCTCTAAGGAGGTCTGAAAAGATTACGAGGAAGGAATACAGACCGCTGCAATAAGTTTGCAGGTGTGAAATACAAGATAATGCTTCAACATCGGTTGTCGTTTATATATATATATATATACATATATATATATATATATTTCTGACTGTACACCTGTCGACGTTGAGGCTTTCGAGGCGAGAAAGGAATGTGAAGGAATTTGGCAATTGCTTTTCGAAGGAACCTTCCCAGCATTCGCATGGAGTGATTTGGGGAAACCATGTAAAACCCAAAACTGGATGGCCGGAAGGAGATTCGAACCCGCGTCGTCCCGAATGAGAGGCCAGATCGGTTCTGTTTTCGTGAAATACATTAGATACTACATATTTGACGTTACCGTGTAGAATGTAGCTCATCTAACTTAAAGACACTATATTCTGAAAATGAATCAATATAACTCCTTTGAAATGTCATATAGCATCATACGCAAAATAAAAATAAAATAAATATAACTCCATAGTAATAATAATTATTATTGATATGATTCTTTCTTTTAAGTCTGTAATAGTAACTCAGAGCCTGCTGGTACGACAGTTTTGCTTTTACGTAATTGCTTATGGCATGATTCAAGTGGAGTCTTGGAGTAGCAACTTGAGTTGGGGCGACAACTTGTTCTTTAGTCGTTCCGAGACAGGACAGGACTCGCCGGCCAAAAGACACACGTAGCCGCTCTCTAATATTCATGAGACATTTTACGTTTGATAAATTAATGAACTTCCACATCCACTTGCTTTGATGTATCTTTCATGCTGCCTTAATTCCAGCTGCTTTGAAAACGAACTGCATGCTCTCGTACGGTTATTAAAAACACTCAACTCCCAGACTGAAATGAGCAAAAGAAACTTCCTCCTCGTATGTAACTGCGTTCTTATATTATTAATTATATAAATTCTGGCTATTTACCTTTTTCCAGATATGGGGTGAAGTAACTGGCATTTTACTCCTTATTCCTAAAATGCACTGAAATTATCTTTTTACTGCGATACCAACTTTTACTAAACGTTCTGGTAATCTCTCTGCTTCCTTCCAAAGCATATCAACCCAAGATAAATTAACGATTATAACTGGATGCTCTCACTTCTTAACTACTTTCTGAATTCTTTATGGAGTATGACCTTTTTATATAAACAATTTTTCGTAGAGTTATTTAATTGGAAAGTAAACAAAATATTACAGCATATAGATATTAAATGGAAAACTGAATTTTATTTATATTAAGAAAAAATATGTCGTAACTATAATAAATTAATGGTGAGATTCCTTTCATTGTGAATGTATCATGAGAAACCAACGGACAGATGTAATATTGTAAACCTAATTTATTTAAATTTGTTTTAATATTCCATCAATACTCTTTTTTTTAAAAAAGTCTTAAATCCCTTATGCCGAAATCTAGACCATCTTATGGAAAATAGTCATCTCTTCTGTTCCATATACTATTCCTAATTCTTCTACTTATATCCATCCAAGTCTCATGCACCAATATACGCCATATACGTTACAAGCATTCTTTCTTCCGTCTATTTCTATTCCAACAATAGTAAAAATAACTAACACGTGGCATTATTTGTGTGTCTTATAAGCATTGTCGGACAAGCGTAATTACTAGTGTAGCTAAAAATTACTACTAGTCCTCGAAAACATTAGATACGAATTTATGAGATTTAGAATTCATATAATTGTTCTGAACTTAAGATACAGAAAAGAAATAAATACCTGTTAACCAAGTATTTTTCCAAGGCTATACTATTCGCTTCAACATTATTAATCACATTTCATAGATGAAGTAATCAGAAAAGGATAGGATAAAGTACACCCATGTGAAACCTAAGTTAATATATAAAGTATAAACACAATTTTCTTCTGTAAATGTGAAATGATAATATAAAAAGATAAAGGTAAACCTGAATATTAATTGGCTATATGCTGTGATATGGATACAACGTATTGTCGTGTCATTTATAAGATTCCCTTAGATCAAGGCTGCCCAACCAATTTAGCAGATGGGCAACAATTAAGATTCTAATTTAGCCTGCGGGCCATATAATACTTGTCTACAATTACAGTAGATATTTAAATATAACAAAGATATAAAACACAGTTTAATTACAATAAAAAGTAAAGGCCATTAATGAGACGTTTGGAGAAGTTTTTTTAATTATAATCAAAAAGTAGAAAACATCAACGAAACCTTTTCTGGGGTTTTTGAGCTAGCATATTCCAGTCCGCTGCTGTTGGCGGACAAATTGAAATGCGCTGGCGGGCCAATTCGGGTTGGACAACCCAGTCTTAGATAAATTAGAAACTTCAATAAATACACGTAAGAAGTACAACATGCCCCTTTCCAAGAAAATGATTACATTTTTGATGTGCCGAAAGACACGAACGTAGCTAAATTATTATTGATAAGTAGCCAATAGATTAAGTCCCTAAATTTATTTACCTTGTTTGCATGCTATCTTTTATTGTTGACGAAAAGGCCGCAGAAGGAATGTCCCATATTTGAGCACATGTGAGGATTATCCAGATATGCACTGAAGAGGTAAGTACAAGAAGAGAAAAGAACTGATTGTATTTCCGAGATATTGTTAGCACCCTTTTTGGAAGCAAATAAATGTTTCCGTTGATAACCATTACTAAAACCAACTGACGAATACAGCTTAGTTAAACACATAACTTCCGTTGTTTAACTACAAATACGTAACATTAGCTAATAGTTACTATTTTTGACTGCAACTTCAATAAGTTTTATTGAATTAATTTTATTTATTTTCAAAAGAACATCGTACACCACAACAGTGATTGCGAATGGCTCTTCATCGTCTCCTTAGAAATTAAAGGCATCTATTATTTTCTCATTCCTTTTCTGTTACCGAATTCCAAGCAGAAAATTCTTGCATTGGAAAAAATGTGTTACAACTTTTACGATTGTTTAGATAACTTTTGTTTCATGGAATAGGACTCTGAATAAAGAAGCTCCATAAAATATCATCACCCACTGTAACAACTGACTGTGACTATAATGCCACAAGATGTCGTATTTGTTCGTTGTATTTTTCGTCAAAAGAAAGTGGGGAATATATGTTTTGTATATGTACACCACTGAAAGTAAATGAAGAACGGATTTCTGCATTCTATCCATGAGAATATGCGACAAATAATTCTCAGTGTACATTTTTTCAATGCACTCTTCATTTTTCATTCTGACGAGGGGGCGAGGAGCGGGCAGGAAATCGGTCACAGCTTTTTGAAGAAATCATGCCGGCATTCGTCTGGAGTGATTTAGGAAATCTTTGAAAACCGAAATATGGATAGATAGACTGGTATTTGGACCTGTTTTCACCCAAAGTCAAGGCAAAAGCGTTAACGTTCACCAGCACATTTGTTACTTTTATCAATATCCTTCCAAGCCTCATGAGTAACATACGGATTGCACCCAGCCAACACTCTCCCTCTTCCAATGAATCCCAATCCAACATCTTTGTCTTATCAGTCAGTGATTGTTATCTGAGTTAATGCCCAGAAACAATGAAGTTTCTAGCTGTCCTCAAAATCCTCTACTGGTATCCAAAATCTGGACTCCCTCTGCGCCACCTCATGCAATCTGACCACAGTTTTGATACACTGTTCCCTCACCTTCTCCAAAAAATGAAGTATTTTAAAATCTTCTCTTGCCAATTGTCCAATGTGTCCTGCATAATTGAGTTTATTATCAGACTAACTGTGCCCACGACTTCGCCACGCGGGACTTTTTATGTTAATCCAAAAAATGATAAATTATAAAGGGAACATTGGATTGTTCGTTAAAAACAGAGGAGCAGCCCTGTTATTTCCAGGTTTTTTTCGATTACTTAATTTCGTTCCAAATATTCATTGTATGGAATTATTTAATCACGTTTGTGAGCATCATTTTTTTGTACCTCTGCTTGAAACTATCACTCATTGGGAAAGCTTATGTTTGCTGATGACCCACAGGAAAACTTCAGTATTGTCAACATGCCTTCTCTGCAAAAAAGACTTGGAATGGTGGTGCCTTTCGTGTGTACGAATAGTGATTTCGGGAAATGGCCGGACGGGAATTCGAAATCTCGCCCTCTCCTCTCGAGTGAAAGCGTTACTCATCCATCATCACACTGGTACATATATAGCACTTATCATGGTAGGCATTTCGACAGTCAGATAGCTTCGGTAGACAATGTATAATTTCGTGTTGTCTCAGAGACTTGGTGACGGAGTTTCTTACCGACTACTCAAAGACCCTTTATCTCAGCTGCCTATAGTAACCCGGTAATCGTACTTATAGTTTAACGTGGAATCGGAATCACGGAGCGTCGAAGCATCTTTACATTAGTAAACCAAAGCTTTGCCATAGGTGACAGAGAATTTTAAGTCCGTGAAAATTCCCGATAAGACCGGTATTCGAACCGGTGAGCTTCCATACCCCTTAAGTAACTGAGTCACCATACCGCTCACCTGATAATGTTTATGTCGGATCGGGAGTTGGAGTTACTCTACTAGATGGCGCCACAGAAGCAGCAAGCAGGATGCCAACGCCACAGCAACTAGAGAGTGAACTACGAGGAGCTACTCAATGGCAGCGCACAGCCTGGAAACACATATTCGCAGGGAGAACATCTTCTCGGAGTTCCTGTTTGGCTTCAAGGGGAGTCACTCCGCCACCCAACAGATTCTGCGCATAGTCGAGCGTGCCACTACTGCATTCAACTACCGCAGCTACTGCCCACTAGTCCTGCTCGATGTGGCTCGAGCATTTGACTCCGTTTGGCACAGTGGATTACTTTACAAACTTTACAACCAGGGACTCCCCGGCCCGCTTGTGAAGCTAATCAAAAGCTACATCTCAGGAAGATCCTTCAGAGTGAGAGTTGGAAACGAACTATCTTCTCACCACCCGATAAATGCAGGCGTGCCGCAAGGGTCAGTACTAGGGCCGGTATTGTATAACCTATACACTGCCGATATTCCTGCTCAGGCAACGGTTCGCACAGCCTTATACGCGGGTGTCACGGCCTTTTTCACCGCGCATAAATATAAAACTGCTGCCATTCGGCGCCTACAAGAGGTCCTCCAATAGACCGAAGCCTGGCCCGGCGTTGGAGAATAACTATTAACTTGAACAAAACCATGCTATAATGCTGACGAGATGACTGGGGAAACGTGAAGACTACACGGAGAAGAGATCGAGTGGTCTACTTCTGTAAAATACCTAGGTGTGACGCTTGACCACAAGCTCATCACATGGAAGCTTCGCATTGAGGAGACCAGACTCAAAGTCGCAGCAAGGCTGAGGGAGCTGTACCCTATTCTGAACACAGACAGCTCGCTGGCAGCCAACATTGAAGTCAACATACATTGTAGCCTGATCAGGCCGGTGATGGAGTATGCGTGTCCCGTGTGGGGCTACGCCTCCAGGTCCTCGATGAGAAGGTTACAGACCATTAAAAATCGTGCGCTCCGGCGACACTACACGTGTCTCCCCGATTTCCTACAACTGACCTGTACGAGGCCGCAGGTATACCGATGCTCAAAGAAATGGTCGTACAAATTGCAAGATCTTTTTACCGAGCCTCCAGCAAATGAAACAATCCCCTCATAGCCAACCTAGAACAATACAACACAATGCACGACAAGCACAAGAGGACCCTGTCACTCCTGAAAAATAACTAAAATTACCTGAGCAACCAAAAAGACACACCAAAAGAAAGTCACCAATCTTTTAAAGTCTGAAGGAAATGTCATCAGACAAACCCTTCTCAATAAACTGCTTGAGAAGTATAAGCAGTAAATACTCCAAGTGAGTGTGTGACCATCGTGGCAACATCATTCCTCTATCTGTCATTGTGTATTGGTTTAGGGTAATAAACCGGATCCTTGTATCAGCTGTGTTCTCGTAGTTACTCTCCACCGTCCGAGGGATATCCACAACTTACCTTCACTAGTGAGCCATTTACCTCGAACCGGGAACACCATTCAACCAGCCCGACTCCTTATCCTTCCCGGATGGATTCGACATATATAAATTACATGGATATATAAAAATTACAAAATTCACAGTTTTTCTCTGAACGTTATGGACGAAATATGATAACAAACAGGATATTAAGTATAATATATGTTAACCGATGACATAATCTATCACTATGCTAAATTTCGTTAAATAGTTCATGCGAGAAGCGCACAAATATAGACAAAAAAGGAACATTTACGGCTTTGCACCATGTGTCATGGGGAAGTATGTTACATTCAGGGTAAAAATGTAACCAGTGACATAAGCTATTACTATGTGAAGAAAAGTCGAAAGCCATTCTGCATGATAGGCGAGTAGTCAGAAAAAAAATCTAAATTTACGGTAGTTGACTCTGCATCAACGGTTATTTGTAGCGTACAGGGAGAAAAAGTATCATATATCAAACCGACTACTATGCAAAATTTAGTTGAACTCGCTGAATTAGTTTCTCCTTGATGCCTGAACATGTAAAATGACACACAAAGATTCCAAATTTAACGGCTTTGCATCTTTATCATCAGTATTCAATTATTCTTTTTTTAAATAAATAACATACACAAATTTTCTATAATTTTTTATATAGCATAGATGTTACGGGAAGTTCTCCTGTTTTCAAGAAACATTTCGTTTCTTTGTCTGTGAACATAATTAAGCTGAGTTTTCTTTGTTGACATTTGTACATATGAATATGAAGGAATGCAAAGGATTGATTTATATCTACTGTTCTGAAAGACACAAACAATCACCGAGTTTCAAGTTACCATTCGACTGAATAACAAAGGTCTATAATGTCTTATTACCTCGTTATATATGTAATGCGCGTAAAGCGTCTAGCGGAATAAGACAGTGAAAAGTGCCCCTGGCCCATCCCGTTCATGGGGCATACCAGTTCATAGATTCTGGTTAGCATAGCCTTCTGACCGATTTTTATTTCAATGCCGCCACTCTAGGGGGCGCTAAGGGGGTGAGTGTGCCATTGGGGCCTAAATGCGTAACTCGAGAAATCAATGCGGGAAAATTCTGAAAAAAATCAGGGACGTGCACATTGCTACAGGAAATATCTAGTACCTTTGTGGAATATTTTGGCCCATTTTACAATGTTTTATCGCAATTTGTTTATTTCGAGTTCCTAGTAAACAAAGTCATTTCCTTGAGTGACAACGCTTAGATTTTTACTGGGCACTATATCTACGATTCAAATTTCAGACCTGTCCGAGTAGTGCAACATAGCGAAAAAAGATACACACTGAATTTGATGTCATCGGGTTGCCTATCCTGTAGGCGCTCAAGAGGAACGAGCTTAAGTGCTTTACGAGGGCTTAGCATAGTGTGGTGGCCGCCATGACAGTAACTATTTCATAACGGTCTGATTGCTGATTGTCGGAGCTCCGACAACGAAGTATTGGATGAAGTTTTGGGGCACATAGAAAGGCAGCAAAACGTACATAACACTTTGGCGAAGGAGGTCATAGAAAATGGATGGAACCAACGAAACAGACTCTTTTCTGCAGTAACATCTGAAGATATAGATGATTTTCCGCAGTTCTCTGAAAAACACCTGGAAGTGCTATTTACGGGCTCATATCAATTGTCTCAGACTATTTCATATTTGGCAGTAATGTTAAACGATGAACATAATCGATCTCCGCTATTTGAAAGAGAAGGCAACATCGCCAAATTCGATGTTCGATCCGCCATATTAACGCCAAGACACAGATGCTGTATCGATATTCGTCGAGCTCCACAGGTTACGCGGTATCAAGCGATACTACAGCGAATGCGCTAACGGTAGCAGAACGATAGGATGCTGTTCTCATGTAGCTGCGGTAATTATTACCTTTCAAATGCTCGATACTTATCCAAAAATTTTCGACCGTCTCAAGTTCTAAGCAGGCTTTTGGACGACGATAATGCAAATTCTGTTATAGAAACGGATAGCGATGAAGATTAAACTTAAGGGGGTAAAAAATGTTACGCCCTGTGATTTTTGTTTTGAGCGCTTTGCACTGCAAAACAGATTTCTTAGTAAGAAATGCCTGAAAAATATATTAAGTTCTTCTTTGTCATGGATTATTTAGTAGCTTTTATAAATCCTATAAGCCGCTCCTTTCATCTGACAAACAACTTAGAAATCCACAAAATAA
>JARYHS010003399.1:0-28633 GCA_031002005.1 Vandiemenella viatica
TCAGAAACATCAGTAGCATTTACAGGCTCTGCAACAAAAAAACATTTTAGTTGGTTACAGAAAAAAAATCAAACAATATTATCTACAGCAAGAAATATATAAAGTACTTACCCCTTGCAAAATTATTGTCAGAACCATCAGTAGCATTCACAGGCTCTGCAACAGAACAAATTAATTTTCTTTTAGTATCAACACACGCACGAGAAATTAAAAAAAATTAATTACAGTCAAATACATACCTCCAGAAAAATTGTATAGCAACAGCAGCTCCGGAGTTGAGACAACTCGTGGTTCTACAATAGAAAATAAATTATAGTATGCAACAAGTAAACATCTACAGCAAAAATATTCCAGTTTAGATACAAAAACTTACCATTATCTAAATCATCGCTAAACAGCGGTGAGATCTGTTGTAGATCTGAAACAGGGAAAAAGAAAAATTAGTCTTAATAATAATAATAATTTAAACTAATACTACTAACAATAAGGAAATTAGCTTACTGTTTGCGAGGTACTCTTCCACATCGGCAGCAGATAGAACTGGGAGCTCTGTAAAATAAAATTCATCTTTAGTATCACTGATACATACACACAAACACACACACATATAATAATTATTATTATAACTTATTACCTTCATAAGACTGAGACATTGTGTTGAAGACTGCGAGAAACACACACTGCGGTAACTGCTAGAAGCGCACACGGCAAGGTTCGCAATGGTACAGAGCCAGAGCTGGCCACGGGCGCTCCTTTTATAGCGTCGCATGGAGCCTCTCACTCCGCGCTTACACAAGAGATACCGCTTGCACAACTGGTAGAGTACACATTTCGCAAAAGCAAACAATCGAGTGGGTATTTCCGTAGGTGTGTTGAAACAGTGTACACATTTCACAACGCGCGCATTCCAGAACAGAAATAGCTTGGGTGGGCGGTGTGGAATATCTGCGCCCAAAGAAATTAAGCCCTTGGGAGATGGTGCCATCTATCCGCAGATCGGGGAACTAACATATGCGCAAGCCCGACAGCTACCGCCATCTGTGCGACAGGTCGAGGAACTAACGTGTGACGTCATACGACCTTGGCCGCCATTGGCTGATTCAAAAAGCCCGCCAAGGGAGGTCCCCCCCACCACTTAGTGACGTCACGGGTTTTCCCGGTTTCTGGCTTGAATCGGCTACTACCTCCTACTACCAACATATGCCCTGTACATTCCCAGCACTCTCTTCACCCTGCTCCTATCTTCTAATCACTCCTAATCCAGCTCTTAATCATATCAGGTACTGACTGGGTCCTGCGTTAGTTTCTACAAACAAATCTAGCTTCCCTCCTTTGCACGCTGCAAATTATTAATGGTCTATAAACGAAACTGAAGTATCCTCTCTAGTAAAATTCGTTGTCTGGAGACTGCGCGCTCACCTCAATAGATCGGAGACCTTCGGCAAGTCTCGATAATGCCCGAAGTGTTAGTTACAACACCTGCCACCACAGCGCTCCTTTGCTAGTCAGCACCATGGAGGAAGGAAATATATGGAGACGTCGCAAGAGACCTTCACCACGCATTGAAGTGAAGCAGGGCGGAGGAGGAGTGGGAGGGCATGGCCGGAGTGGAGGGGGCATGGCCGCTTCCATACAGACACGGGGAATATGTACAAAAACCTCAAGGGGACTGTAGGATAAAGGTGACGCCGCAATCTGGTGATGGATTATTATGTAACTCGATATGACAAATAAAAAATGAAGAATAAAATTTTTTGATATCCTGCATAGTTTTCGAGATATTCTGTCCCAAACGTGAAATGGTTTTGGTTGAAATTCAGAAGAAAAAATTGGTCAAAGTCAAATTTGATGATGGATTCTTATTTAGAAAGACGAGACAAATGAAAAATAAAGAATAAAAGTTTTCGATATCTCACATACTTCTAGAGATATACTGTATCAAAGGTGAGGTGTCTTGAGTTTAAATGGAGAAGAAAAATTTCGCAAAAGTCAAATTTAATGATCGAATCTTATGTAACACGACGATACAGATCGAAAATAAAGAATAAAATTTTTCGATATCTTGCTTAGTTTTCGGGATATACTGGGAACATCGCAATTGTTTGGAAGCGCAATATCGCCGCTGCCGCCACTGCGCATGCGCGAGCCTGCTAAACCAATTTAACGTCACTTCTCCTCCATATATTTCCTTCTTCCATGGTCAGCACATGGAGGAAAGAAATATATGGAGAAGAAATAACGATTATTCTGTGACGCGGCCTCTAAAGTCCCGGCTGATACCGCGCATGCGCCGTGGCGGCGGCGGCCATATTACATATCCATACAATTGCTATTTGGAGACAGTATATCCCGAAAACTAAACAAGATATCGAAAAATTTTATTATTTATTTTTTTAGTCGTGTTACATAAGAATCCATCATCAAATTTGACTTTTTACGAAATGTTTCTTCTGCATTTCAACTAACTTTTGAGACAGTATATCTCGAGAACTAGGCAAGTTATTGAAAATTTTTATTCTTTATTTTTTATTTGTCTCATCTTTTTAAATAAGAATCCATCATCATATTTGACTTTGACGAATGTTTTCGTCTGAATTTCAACCAAAAACATTTAACATTTGATACAGAATATCTCGAAAACTAAGCAGGATATCAGAAAATGTTTCTCTTAATTTTTTATTTGTCTCATCGAGTTACATAATAAGCTATCAGATTGCGGTGTCACATTTATCTTAGAGTCCCTTTGAGGTTTTTGTTCATATTCCCCGTGTCTGTATGGATAGGTAATATGGCAGCCACACCTCCCCATTCCTCCTCCGCCCGGCATCACTTCAATGCATGGTGAAGGTCTCTTGCGTCGTCTCCATATTATATTTATTTCCTCCATTAGTCAGCAAAATTCAATTGAATAACTGCACTGACTTTATTTGCGCTTATACTGTTAAAAGGAAGTGTACATTTCAAATAAATAATCGAATTTGATTTTTCTTGCACTTGCAGTGTTAAAAGAAATTGTAATTTCGATGCCAGACACAAGATAATTGTCTGTTGTTGAAGTAACTGCGCGAAAATACGAAAAACAGAGTTAAAAAAAATTGCGACAGCAAGATGCAGAAATGTATATAAGGAGAAGGGCATTTGATGTTTACGTTATATTCTGTGTAGCAGTTACAGGAACTAAGTTACAATATAATCTAAGAATTATTTTTACAGAAGATAAGATTTAAAAACTTAGAAAATTTACACGAAACATATGTAATTGAAAAATGTATAAACCAAATAAAAAACAGTTATCCATTTTTCAAATTATACTTCCGTCATTTAAAGTAAAACGCACTTATTTTTTAAAAAAATCCTAGCAAAATACTCCGAGAATCTAGCCAAAGCAAGGTACTCATATCACGAAAAATATAATTAAAAATGATTGTTAATTGTGTTTCCTTTTCCAGAATAAATTCGAACTATCACCATAGATGATACCGGTCACTTATCCATATGAGGGTATTAGCGGAAATTGTGAATAAGTTGAGCAGAATCACAGCTGACCCATTTTGTTACAGCATAATTCACTTTCAAAGCAGTTTTACAAAACTGCTTTCATAAGCTCCATGTTACTGAAGTTTTTACTTCATGCAGATGGAAGTAGTTGCGTATTTAGCCTATCGTGCTGAATTGTGCCTAGACCAGGAATAAAAGTGATATTACACAAATTTTTGGTATTTGTAATTTAGTTTTAATTTTACTTTTCCCATACTTCTGTCGTCATTAATTCAGTAAAAGTTACAACTGTATTTTTATATCAACTGCAAACGAAATACATATAGAACGTTACAAAACTAAGTTTATGAGCATTTTACAAGGTGTTCGCAGGGAAACACTAACAATTCCGTACAATTAACCAACTACAAAGTAACTGTAAGATGTATGTCGGGGTATATTTACTCATAGTTCTGTCACGGGCATAAGCCATGTAAGATGCTTATTAAGAAAACAAGTATGCTTCATAGACAGACATATAAGATAATTGCGGGTGGATTTTTTTTAACTAGCTAATTGATTAATTTAAGAAGTTCGATAATGCAGCGGTCGCCAGGGATGTCACCAACCCAGCTCTTAGTGGTGGTGGGAGAATTATTATTAAGAAATCATTCAAGTTCATTAATGCATAATTGTGTACACATTAGTTTATTTGTAAACACACTGAAACACTTGAACTAGTTGGCCACCGTACAGGGCATATACTGGCGATGAGGCATGGAAAGATATTGCAATAGGTATGAAAAGTAGTGCATGGAAGGGAAAAAGATGACCATGACCACAAGCTGGCACTCGATTTCAGGCACAAGGGTGTGGGAAGATTCTCTTTTTTAGGTAAGGGTGTCAGGGATTGGAATGAGTTACCAAGAGAAATGATGAATAATTTACCGAAAACTTTGAAGGAATTAAAAGATAAAATTTGTAGAGAGCAAATGTAGGTGGGTGCAGGATAGGGGGAAGATGGGTGTGTAGGGAAATTGCCACCGGAGCCTGTGCTCCATTGCAATTAAATTAAATTAAATTAAATTAAACTATGGATAATCATAACTTTGCCATCCAAATATTGAAGAATTCTAGAAATTTGTATTAAGTTCACCTTCCACCAAGTGAGTTCTTATTCCCAGTTCATCTCTGTGCTGCGCAACTAGTGTTTTTCTGACTTGAAAAAAAACACGTTTTTTATTCTGGAACGCGTTTTTTTTTATAACTACTAAATCTCAAATTTGTAAGGCATTTAGCGTTTAATATGACTGTTTACTAAGTACTTATCTTAATTTTTAAATGACCTATATTTTTCTGGTTCAGTAGAAAAGAAAATTACGAAAATATTGGCAACATTGACTGAAGTTTTCTTTTACGAACGGGGACTTCCCATGAGGCTAGGTTGAGCGAGAAGGAATCCCCGTTCCCCGTTGTTTGAATTGATACTTGCTACTTGAACTAGTGCTGCCAACCCTGCGAATTTATGAGTCGACCTAAGGATCTTTTTAAAAATTAGTAATTTTAAATTTATCTATGGCTTTTTGCCTCTTTTTATTACATACTGTGCTTTACTTATATTCATATACTTGGAAAACTCTCAGCGTACTGAGTCATTAAATTGTCAGTAATTATGAACAATTTCCTTGCAACCGTTGGCGTAAACCAACGATTGAAAAGATATAAAGCTCAAATTTTGTATGATAATAGATTTAAATTCAAATTTAAAAGACCGTAAAACAGAATTATTGGTGCAGTCTTTATGCACAGTGTGTACTTTGCTCACAATTTAAAATTGTAATCTCAGAATCTTTTGCGTACAATACAACAACAACCAGTAAAAGAAAATGTAATTATTTCTGATGTTATGGATACAGAGGAGACAGGAGAAGAAACAGAAAATTCCGACACAAACCGAACTAGTGTTGGTAATGCTGATACTAGTGAATGTGGTAGTGACATAGAGGATGAACAGAATTATGTTACCCATATAGATACATTTATGAATCATTGTGTAAGACATTATATGATTCAGTAGGATTTAAAACACACATGAAAAATGTAAGTTCCGTAAATAAAACTATAATTTATCAACATTTTTCTGAAAAGAAAAAACAAATTAAAAAAAAAAAAGAGTTCTAGGTTTTTTCATGTTTTTTTGCACAAAGCTGGAAATTTTTTTTCAGTTTGCAACACTATGCACAACACTTACTCTGCCACACTCACTGTTCAGTCAAAAGTCATTAAGTTCTTTTGATCACTAACTAGTCTGCCTTCTTAAACATACTGCGAACTAGTTACAGTGGCCAACGGCCTCGCTGCGCGAGCCAACATCCACGACATTTCGAGAATGACTGACTAAAAAAGAAGTATCACTCCGCAACTAAGGCAATACTTTGGGATCCGTTTCGTAAGGCATTGAACGAAAGTATAGAGAAAGTACAGAGAAGAGCCGCCCGATTCGTGACCGCTTGCTACAGTCCTTATGAAAGCGTCACAGAACTGATTAGTAGACTAGGCTGGGAGTCTCTGGTAGATAGACGACGCACGTTTCGTTTAAACTTATTGGTAAACATGCGTACTCCCACTTTCACTTTTGAGTGTAGTGAAATACTTCTTCCACCAACCTATTTGAGCCGGAATGACAGGATAGATAAGATTAGAGAAATAAGGTGCCGCAATGATTCTTATATGAATTTTTTTTTCCCTCGTACCATTAGGGATTGGAATGCGCAGCAAAGAGATTAGCTTTGGTGCTGAGCACCCTCTGCCACCCACAATTTTGTGAATTGCAGAGTATAGATGTAGATGTAGATAGACTTTGGGTCGGCGGAAGGTAAACATAACGAACTGCCAAAATATTGCATTCAATCCGTCATTTTTGACAGGCTTGAAGCTAGTGGAGATAACTGATAATTTAAAGTGCCTGAATGTTGTGTTGGTAGAGTGGATAGTGTACTCGCCTGACCGTCCTTGGAGTCGGGGTCGGGCATGAACACGCTCGCCCCGCTGCGGTTGCGGGCGGACGTGTACGCTCCAAACTGCAGCGCACACGGCGTGGACTGCGACGTCGCCTGGCGCGTCACCGCCCTGCAGGAAGTTCACAGTGGTCACTGCCAACACAACTACTCAAACAAACAGACAATTTGCGCCGAACACCATTACAAAATTCACAACTAATCGCTGATATAACAACGACCACTAAACCTCAGAGTTGGTGGCCGTACACAACTACATTACAACTGAAGGCAATTTAGAGCGACTTGTGACAAACTAATTATCTTGAAGGCAAAACCGACACTTTAGGAATATTTACGACTAAGACCAAACATTTTAATTTAATTTAATTTAATTGCAATGTAGCACAGGCTCCGGTGGCAATTTCCCTACACACCCAACTTCCCACTATCCTACACTCACCTACATTTGCCCTCTGCTAATTTCAACTCTAAATTCTTTCAACATTATCGGTAGGTTATTCATCATTCCCCTTGGTAACTCATTCCAATCCCTGACACCCTTACCTAAAACAGAAAATTTTCCCACACCCTTGTGCCTGAAATCGAGTGCCAGCTTGTGGTCATGGTCATATTTTCCCTTCCAAGAACTACTTTTCATACCTACTGCAATATCTTTCCATGCCTCATCGCCAGTATACGCCCTGTACACTCCCATGACCCTCCTCATCCTCCTCCTGTCTTGCAATGAATCCCATTCCACCTCCTTTATCATATCTGTCACTGATTGCATTCTGCGATAATTTGCAGAAACAAATCTAGCAGCCCTTCTTTGCACCTTCTCCAACTCCTGTATTTTATACTCAAAATGTGGGTCCCATATTCGAGCAATGGCCTGACCAAAGTTTTGTAACCCAATTCCTTTACTTGTCTCGTGCATCCCCTCATCACTCTCTCCAACGAGTGCAGAATTTTGAAACCTTTTCCTACCACCTGTCCAATGTGTCCTGCCCAGTTAAGCTTGTTATCAAATGTAATTCCAAGATATTTACATTTCAAGTCTTCAGCAAGCAATTCTTTCCCCACCTTATATTCATAATTAACCTTTTGTTTTTTATTTGTGTATCTAATAAGCTGTCTCTTCTTTGCGTTTATCTTCATCCCATGTTTACCAACTGAACTAGATATCTTGTCCACATCACCCTGTAACTGTTTACAATCCTCTATCGTTTTGATCCTTTTATACAGCATTGTGTCATCTGCAAACAATCTAATTTCAGATAGTAAACAATCAACACAATTATTCATTAGAATAATGAATAGCAATGGTCCCAATACGCTACCCTGTGGTACACCCATTTTTACTTCAACTTCTTTAGATACTACATTTCCTACCCTAACTTTCTGTTATCTACCTTTTAAATATTCTTCTACCCAGCAAATCACTTTCTCATCCACTCCAATAGTTTTTACCTTATTTACTACTATTTTATGGCTTACTCTGTCAAACGCCTTTGAAAGATCTAGTGCTACACTATCAATTTGGCCTCCCTTGTCCATTTCATCTGAAATATCTTGCATATATCCCACCAACTGAGATTCGCATGAATATCCTAGCCTGAACCCATGTTGCCTACTTGAAAACCACTTACGTTCCTCACATACATTTCTGATGTGGTTGCATATCAATCTTTCCATTAATTTCCCTACCACTGATGTCAAACTGATTGGCCTGTAATTTTCTACTCTATTTCTCACCCCTCCTTTATGCACCGGTACTACTATCGCACTTTTCCAGTTTTGTGGTAAGCAGCAAGTATCCAGACTCAATTTAAATAATATTTCAAGATAAGGTACAATGTCACATCCGGCTATCTTTAAGGTATCTGTAGTAATATTATCTGCACCAGCCCCCTTATGTTTTTTCAGCATGCTTATTTTATTCATGATTTCCTCAGGATGAATATCAAATTTTTTAGTATCTTCATTTTAGAGACAAACTAACTGGATTGGTGACAAAACTGAAGGCTTCGCGCGCCTTTCCTATAATTGGCGATCACATCTTTACTGTCGTGCCTCACTCAGAGCGTCACCTAGACTATGATTCAGTCACATCATAGGGTTTGAGCCAATGAGAGTAACGGAATTGCTTGACGTCATTATATATTCCTCCTACCACTAACTTACAGAGCTACGGGTGGGACTGGAGTCTAGTGTTGGTATGGAACTTACCACTGCATATACCGCCGAATCGTGACTACATCCGCCTGCTTTGAAGCAAATGTATAAAGACGAAAATTCATACAGCGATTCTGAACAAAAATTTAAAACCCGTAACACAAATATAGTAGAATGAGCCTAAAAAGAATACTAATTTAAGCGATAAAAATGAAATTCTTATATGTCCACTGATTGGTTTTGAGGGGGAAACAGACTGCTACGAAAAATACAAACAAATTTATTGTTACCTGTTAATGATAACAGATAATGAACCAGGATAAAAGCATTGAACAGATTGTGTACAATGAGGCTGTAGTACATGATTCTAGGCAAATTGTATGTACATTAAGTGAACATTATATAAATATAGCAGAAAAACTAACTAACAGTCACAGTAGCAAGTCAAAAGACAATGATTTAGCAGGCATTAGGGTGAACACAGATTCAGTATTCCTTAGACCAACAACAGAAAAAGAAATAAGTAAAATTATAAAGTCCTTAGAGACTAAAACGTCCATGGGAACTGGTGAGATATCTAATATGCTTATAAAAGAATGCAATAGCTGTCTCTTAAAACCATTAGTACACATAATAAATCATTCATTTAAAAGTGGAACATTTCCAGGTTCCTTAAAGATTTCTAAAGTTATACCTGTATTCAAGAAAGGGGATGTCAGATGTAAACAATTATAGACCGTTGTCTCTAATATCTAGTATATCAAAAAATTTTGAGAAAGCAATGGAACAGAGGCTTATTGACTTCCTAAACAAGCACAACATAATTACTGATTCTCAACATGGTTATAGGAAAAACAGGTCTACAGAAACAGCAGTCACAATGTTTGTAGATTCGGTAAAGAAATCCCTGGATGATGGAGAGTATACAACAGCAGTACTTATAGATCTATCAAAAGTCAATCATCAGAGGTTATTTAACAAAATAGAAAAATGGGGAATAAGGGGTAAGGCCTATAAATGTATAGAATCGTATCTGTCAAATAGAAAACAATTTACGATCATAAAAAGCAACACAGACTTTAAAAATGTAACATCAAACACCCTCACTATAAAAGCAGGAGTACCACAGGGCTCGGTGCTGGGGCCTCTGTTGTTCATCCTATACATAAATGATATCCCAAGACCAATAGGGGAGAATGATTCAATGGTTCTTTATGTAGATGATGCAACTGTGAAGATGTCAAACATCAAACTATGTCTATGTAATCTAGAAACAATCCTTAATATTTACTTCCAGAGACTAGCAAAATGGTTAGAAGATAATTATCTTGTAATAAACTTAAACAAAACCCAAATGATATCATTTCAGTCGAAAAGAACAAGGTACTCTGTAAATTTAAACATAAGCAGTGAGCAAATAAAGGAGATAGAATCAGCTAAGTTGCCAGGGATTCAAATAGACAAATTCATGAATTGGGAAAAACAGGTGGATCAATGCTGTAAGAAACTAACCCCTATTGTATTTATGGTCAGCTACCTCCGAGAATTCTGTAGCAGGGATATTCCGATGACTATCAATTACTCCCTTTTTGAAAGCCAATTGAGATATGGTATATCAGCGTGGGGAAGGCCCACAGAAAATAACGTAATGAGATTAAAAATACAAAAACACATGATTAGAACAATACTAAAAGAAAAAAGAATGGTTTCATGTAGAAAATATTTTTTAGATTTGAAGACTCTAACATTTCCCTGTATATACATATATAAGACTATACTGCTCTCACTCACAAAGAAGGTTGTTAAAAAGAATGAGCAAGTGCACGAATATGAAACACGTAATAAAATTAATTTCAATTTACACGCACACAACACAGAAAAATTTGAAAAATGTACTTCCTATTCGGGAGCCCAACTGTTCAATAAGCTTCCGACAGATATAAGATTAATTAGTAACAAGGGAGAACAGTTCAAACATAAGAGTAAAGAGTATTTATGTGATAAAGCCTTCTACTGAATCAAAGAGTATTTAACTGATGAATGAGGGAAGGAAAGGCAGAATAAAAAATTGTTTGCAGTATTAGTTTGTACTTATATAGGATATTACATCACATATTTGTCAATAACATGTAAGAATAATATTGAATATACTGTACCTTGACTTGTCCTAATTCATAATACAAGTTGTATGTAAATGATGTATAGGACCAAATAAAATGAATGAATGAATGAATGAATGAATGTTGGCTACTTCAAATGTTGTCTCATGATATTTTGAACAAGCACTTACAGTGGACAAAGAAATCACAATTTTTGTCATTTTTTCCAAGGCCACAGTTGAAGATGTAAGATAGGTAGACCCCAGGCAAACTCTACATGCACTGACATCGTCTGGGATGGATTGTGCTGTTATTAGCACGATGAGCTATTCGATCTTATTCAGATGAACGCCATATGTACTGGTTGGTGTACTGGCAATTTCTGAGACATCTCCCATCATCATGATCATCAAACGAGATTTGTGGAGTCACAGAGTGCCCTAGACATGTCCTTCTGTCTGCATTCATCGACGTCTTTGCTTTCTTGTGTTTGCAAATGTTCAGCCGGTCTGACTAGTCATAGATGCGTCTGTGTTCCGCTGACAGACTGCTTCAAAACGACTGCAGTTCCAGTTTAGCCTCCAATTTAAAATAGTATATTCTCAGAGGTATTTCAAATTCATTATATCCTGGTCGATCATATTGTTAGAAGACGTATCTGTGACGGAAAAGACGGAGACAAGATTTTGGTCAAAAACAGAAGTGTTCTTGTATTAATTGTCAGCAGCAGTTTTTTTTTTTTTAAACACACTTCCGAAGAATCGACGAGCATTACCAACAACGTCTCACTTTTAAAAATCATTGCGAAAATGTCAAGGTGAAAATATCATTACGCAACAATATCTCAAGGAAATTTACTGGAAATAAGCAGAAGAGCTAACCCAGGCATTATCCGCTCCTCTGTATTAGCATTATTCTACTCTGGTAAAGAGTATGCCTGTGTCCAGTGTGGAAAAAATCATCACATGTCAAGACAAAATGACAACTTATCATGGGATGCCTTAACCGTCACCTGCGGCATTGGAGGCATAAGTTCTGGAGACATATGCCTGGATGTTACGACAACACGGCGAGGTTCAGAGGGGAAGAAGACACCCGACATTCTCTACATGCAGCAGCGCCATGGAGACTGAAGTCCCGATCGAGATTTTAAAAAGAATATCGGGCTGAGAAAATAGAGTGCGACAAAACAATGTCTGCGTCAAGCCAAAAGAGGATACATAGGTCTGATAAAGCATGACCCATATGGAAGTCACCGAATAGACTTGGAGCTGGCCACTGCAAACACACTCTCGCTTTATGGGGATACCTGGGAGAGCGACCAGACACCACATATTACTGCGGCGAGATCGAAACTATTGAATATCTGTTTTCATGTCCACAATAGATAAGGTATCTCAGTCAGAAGTTCAATCAGCTAGTGACAAAGCCAAACCATATCGCTCCATGTTATTAATCGCATTATACAGTTTTTCGTCAAATGCTAATCTTCTATCATATTCCATCTGCTACAGCTAATTCTGGATAACAGTTTTATCTTCAAATGCTTCCAATGGAAGGGGCAGGGCCGTCAACGGAGGTAGCTAGATTAATCATCCTATGGCCTCGTCGATAGTATCATCAGTTAAAACTCTCCTACTCTCTCACACACACTCACATCATTCACAATTATACTCACATGCCCACCACCTCCTGCAAGCGCTTCTTCGCTCCAGTCAAACGCGGATCTGGTGAAGGTACAGAAGTTAGTGAAATTCTTTCTCATTTTAGTGATGTTTTGGTCCCTACACGTTGTCTCCTGACATAGCAATCGCATATAAGACGCAGCTTCTGATTATACACTCTCAATCTTCGGTTTTACCACAAAGATACCTGTCACTACCGTATCTTCAAGATTATGTTGGTGGCGTGTTTTCCTGAGGCCACGGTGTGTCAACCTGCGCTGGAGAACGCTCAGAAGAGAAATCTCAACTGTTAAAGAGGTGATTGTAATTGGACTGTTCTGTGTGGAAAACATGGTTGTTGATGACCAAGAGCGAGCAGCATTGCCGATTAAGAGTATCGTAAGGAATGAATGCTGAGACAAGTGAATTAAGCCCAGCCCCTTAACAGTACCTTCTCGATCACTTCGAAGGGGTTAGGTCGGACCTACTACTTGCTACTCTCACCTACACATTCGCATGCATCCACAGTAATACTCACACGCTCAAGGGACTCACTGCCTTGCTGCTAGCGCTTCTTTACGCCTGTCAGATGCAGCTATGGCGAAGGTACAGAAGGCGATGAAATTCTCTCTCCTATTAGTCATGTTTTGTCTCCATTCGTTATGGTGCAGGTTGATGGTCTCTGTAGCCACGAGGTCTGTCCTAGCACTCGCATAGATACCTCTAACTGTCGGAGTGTCTTACTGAGACCATAGCCTGTCAACTGACGCTGGTGAACGTTGAAAAGAGAGGTTTTTAAGTGAGGTGATCCCAATTAGAACGGTCACTGTGGGACACGTTGTAGAGTTAATGACCAAGAACGAGCAATATTGCTGATTAGAACTATCGAAAGAATGTTGAGAAACAGAAAAAGGTCTATATAAGGTAAGCAACAAACTTGAGCAGGCCAGTGCGTCCGTCGAGGAGCAGCCTGAGGTGGCGGTTCTCCAGCTGCAGGTCTCCGGGCTGGAGGGCCCGTATCACGAAGGGCGGCGGCACCACCCCGATGGGCGGGCGGCACCGCGTGCAGTGCACAGTGGCGCGGGCGGCGAGCGCGGGCGGCGCGCGCTCCACGGCGAACACAGTCAGCGACAGCGGCGCCAGGGCCGCCAAGAACAGCAGCTCCAACTCAGAGCCGGACATCTGCAGGTACGAGGGTCCCAGCACCTGCGTGCATCACACACAGTGTCCAGTATCGACACGGGGGTCGGAAACAGGGTTGATGAAGGAGAGGGTTGAAAGGAGAGGGTAGAAGGAGAGGGTTGAAGGAGAGGGTCGAAAGGAGAGGTATGGAAATGAATTTTGAGAGGAGCAGGAACAACGAGAAAGGAGACGATGAGGAATGAAAAAATCAGGAAGATTTTCAAGGAGGAACCGTTACAACAATGATTAGAGGAGTCAGGATTACAATGATTTGCTCATGAAAAGAGGATGCGAGAGGAGAAGATACCAAGGAAGATGCTCGGTATGGAGCTCGTGACATTCTCACAACCCTCCAGTCATTATTATTATTTGCGAATTCTCCCAATAAATGGAAGACGTTAAACAAATGAACCAATGAAGTTTTCTTTGAGTTCTTCTTGTTGTTCCAGAAGGCTTTCATTCTTTCCGAGAAACCTTGTTTGCGTTCTTCCGACCACTATGGTTCGTATTGTTTTAGTTTTGGTTGCTCAGTTATGACTTCCCATTTGTCTGCGTCTGAAGATGTCTCGTACTAAAATGTCTGTTGCTCCTATTTTTGCACTTATAAGATCCTTCCGAAGATAGATGATCAATTATCTTTTTTCTCGTTCGATTTTTTGGTAACCTCTTAAGGTGGCCAAAGAATTTAATTCGCCTTTTCTTGATATCAATTTCGAGGTTTGAAAACTTTTCTGTTGTTTCGATTGATTGTAGTCTGTAAATATCTTTAGTGAGTATTGCTCCCAGAACTTTTCTAATGATTTTTCTCTCTACTTTTTTTATTTCTTCAAGGTCGTGTTTTCTGTTAAGTGTTATCCCGTCACTTGTTTGGTTTTACGACTGTTTATTATTATTATTATTATTATTACTATCAATAGGATAAGCTAGATGGAAAATTGAGTATTGTTGGTTAATGTGCTGGAAAAGGTTGGTGAACGTAGGAATCTACTCCAAATTATAAAAAGAAAGACCTGGATGGGACACTTGCTGACTGGGGCGTGGTTGCTTAAAGACTCCCTGGAAGGACTAAGAGAGTGAGAGGAAGAAGTATGTACTAGATCACAGATAACGACTAAGAGACTAGCAATCACATCGACATGATGAAAATACAAGAGATCATGGAGATCAGCCATGTAAAAACCTGCCATAGGGCACAACACTGGTGAATATTATTATAATTATTATTACTAGCCTAAAACTCCGTCAAAAATGACGGACTTAAAGGAGTGTTTGTCAATTAATTTAGTTGCAGTTGCTTAACTAAATAGGATTGTTACAAAATAAAATTCAATATAATTTTTCGCTCTTGTACTGTAGCAAAAAGTTTCAGTTGTCAACTTGGTCCAGGTTGAATTTGGGGCTAACCACAATCTCCGCTAATGTTGCCGCTACAAAATCATAGCTTCAGTCACACACGAGTTAATATATTCCGTATATTGCATGTCAGTGTTATCATGCATCGAGATATCAACATGATCCAAAATCTTCACGTGTTCTTACACCTTCCTTTCTTATTATCTGAGATGATGATCGATGTTTTAATGGCTGACACAGCTTCCATGTGGCTGAAATAATGACCCCAGTGAAAATGAAAGATGCCAAAAATAAATCTTAACAACTTACCATTTGCCACGTCATTTTAGTTTTAAATGTTATTAAGTCCACATAGATCGCGACCAATTTAGTATTTCTTTCAATCAAACCAAGTAACAATTTCAGTAAAAATCCAACTCATAACTAACATGCCAATTTAAACGAAATAGATAATCTAAGTGTTCTGCCAATTCATTTCTTAGCAATTGCTTACATAAATAGAATTGTTACTAAATAAATCTCAATTTAAATCCTAGTGACTTTAGCGATAAAAAAGGTTTCCTTTGGCATTCTGATCCAGGTTTCTTTTCAACCTAACTACAAATACCCTAAACTTGCTGCCACAGAAACAATACATCAATCACACTCATATTAATACATATGCTGTATCAGATCTTGGTGGTAATAATGCATTGCTATATAAACTAAATCAAAAATCTTTAAGGGTTCTTCCATCTTCCTTTTTTTACATTCGTGATTCAGAGCGATACTATATCCTTTGAATGTCTGACACAGGTATATGCGGCTGAAATATGGCATTAGTAAAAGCAAACAAATATAAAAATAAATCTTAACAACTTACGTCATTCCACGTAATATTAGTACGCTGTATAGATTGCGACCAGTGTGTAACTACTTTCGTTAAAACGAAGTAATGATTTAAGTAACAGAACACTCATTAAAACAGTTGAATTTACTTTTTAAAAAAATAATCATGCCCTCTGTTGTAATGTCAAGTGCCAGTTCTATTAAAAATCTATCAAAACTGTCGCTAACATTGCTAATCGTATATTAAAGGTTTTATCTTACATATCAATAGCCAAAGATTTTACTTTTATATCAAACGAATATCAAATAAATATAAGCAACTAATAATTATTATGTTGATTTAAACGGAATATGTACTAATTTTCTTTTAGTGTTCTGATAATTTTTGCTTAGCTAAATAAAACTATTATTAAATAATGTGCATAACTTAAAACAACAATTCTGGTCGTAAGATTGCCGAAGAAGATGAAAAGCGTCACGTCATAGCGAGACGTCGTAGTGTGACGCCATAGCGTGACAACTTTGTGACCAAATAAGCGTTTCATAACTATAGGTTATTACCATCAATATTACATTATTTGCTTTGGTTATTTTTAAGTGTTGTAATTCTTTGTATTTACATTTGTAAATTGATTTGTATATACTCAAAATGTTCCACTAGCTACATTTTATGTAGTCTGTGGATAGCGTGAGTTTATTATCTTTGATCTGACCAGTAACTGCTGTGCTGCCACCATGGAGAATAGAAATATATGGAGAGGAGATACCGCTTATTCTGTGACGCCGCCTCTTAACTCTCAGCTGATACTGCGCATGCGCGGCGGCGGCCATATTACCTATCCATACAATAGCTATTTGGAGACAGTAATCCCGAAAACTAAGCAAGATATCGAAAAAATTTATACTTTATTTTCGATTGTTTTCGTCGTGTTATATAAGAATCCAACATAAAATTTGACTTTTTGCGAAATTTATCGTCTGCATTTCAACTCACTTTTGAGACAGTATATCTCGAGAGCTAGGGAAGATGTCGAAAATTTTTATTCTTTATTTCTTAGTTGTCTCGCCTTTTTAAATAAGAATCCATTATCAAATTTGACTTTGACCAATTGTTTCTTCTTAATTTCTACCAAAAGCATCTCACATTTGAGACAGAATATCGCGAAAACTAAGCAGAATATCAAAACATTTTATTCTTCATTTTTTATTTGTCTCATCGAGTTACATAATAATCTATCAACAGATTGCGTCATCACGTTTTTCCTAGAGTCCCCTTGAGGTTTTTGCTCATATTCCCCGTGTCTGTATGGATAGGTAATATGGCGGCCACGCCTCCCCACTCCTCCTCCGCCCGGCGTCACTTCAATGCGTAGTGAAGGTCCCTTGCGTCGTCTCCATATATTTCTTTCCTCCATGGCTGCCACATTGTACGTTCGGCGCCCGATTTGTGAATATCGTATTGCCACCGTCTGAGCTTCATTGTATCACATTTGCTATATGGTGTGAAGTGTATTCAGAGCCTGTCAAACCGAAGCACAATTTCAGATAATTGTACTAAGTAATATTAGTGATATTTTGTTCGAAATACTGACTGTCATTAAACAATTAACAACAGTACCATCGGTCAACATCCACTTTTCAGAAGAAGAAAAAACCACTGACTCCCCTTCTTGTAATAAATAATGTAACCCACACTGCTCCAGGAGTAGAGCTCAGTGCCATGGCGCTGATTTTCTATATTTGTTGTCTTATTTGTCGTCTGCAATCTTAAATCACCTAAGAAATATTCAAGTCAAGTGAAATGTGTCACAGTTCCTCCGCAGACTGACCTCGTCCAGCTCGACGACCTTCCAGACGGGGTTCAGCTGGTGAGGGACGACCTAGGCCCTCGGCGTCGAGCACGCGAACCTCCGAGGTCGCAACTCGAACCCTGACCACCTCCTGGCGCGGCTGAGCCAGCGAGTTGAACAGTACCAGACGGCAGGGCAGTTCCAGCGGCACCTGAACAGACAGTGACATCAGCGCCTGCAGAGGACTCTGGTGAGGGACGACCTGGCCCTCGACGTCCAGCACTCCCACCTGCTACGTCGCCACTCGAACTCTGACCACCTCCTGGCGTGGCTGAGCCAGCGAGTTGAACAGCACCAGGCGGCAGGGCAGTTCCAGCGGCACCTGAACAGACAGTGACATCAGCGCCTGCAGAGGACTCTGGTGAGGGACGACCTGGCCCTCGACGTCCAGCACTCCCACCTGCTACGTCGCCACTCGAACTCTGACCACCTCCTGGCGTGGCTGAGCCAGCGAGTTGAACAGTACCAGACGGCAGGGCAGTTCCAGCGGCACCTGAACAGACAGTGACATCAGCGCCTGCAGAGGACTCTGGTGAGGGACGACCTGGCCCTCGACGTCCAGCACTCCCACCTGCTACGTCGCCACTCGAACTCTGACCACCTCCTGGCGTGGCTGAGCCAGCGAGTTGAACAGCACCAGGCGGCAGGGCAGTTCCAGCGGCACCTGAACAGACAGTGACATCATCTGGTGACTCAGACAACGCTGACATTAGCGTCACATTGTGTAGCAGCCCCCATGTCTGACAAAAAATGACGGGTTTGACGAGGAGTTCTGGAAAGCTGTATTGGACCAACCGAGGCACTTTCACATTCACAGGATATCTAGTTGGGTTGGTAACATAGGATGAAGATAAATGCATCGAAGAGTCAGCTTATTAGATACACAAATAAAAGACAAAATGTTGATTATGATTATAACGTGGGGAAAGAATTGCTTATTGAAGACTTGAAAAGTAAATATCTTGGCATTACATTTGATAACAAGCTTAACTGGGCAGGACACATTGGACAGGTGGTAGGAAAAGGTTTAAAAAATTCTGCATATATTGGAGAGGGTGATGAGGGGATGTACGAGAGAAGTAAAGGAATTGGATTACAAAACTTTGGTCAGACCATTGCTTGAATATGGTAGTGTAGTATGGGACCCACATTTTGAGTATCAAATAGAGGAGTTGGAGACGGTGCAAAAATGGCTGCTAGATTTATTTCTGGAAATTATCTCAGAATGCAATCAGTAACAGATATGATAAAATAGCTGGAATGGGATTCATTACAAGACAGGAAGAAGGTGAAGAGGGTCATGGGAGTGTACAGGGCGTATACTGGCGATGAGGCATGGAAAGATATTGGAGTAGGTATGAAAAGTAGTGCATGGAGGGGAAAAGATGACCATGACCACAAGCTGGCACTCGATTTCAGGCACAAGGGTGTGGGAAGATTTTCTTTTTTAGGTAAGAGTGTCAGGGATTGGAATGAGTTACCAAGGGGAATGATGAATAACTTACCGAAAACATTAAAAGAATTTAAAGTTAAAATTTGTAGAGGGCAAATGTAGGTAGGTGCAGGATAGGGGGAAGATGGGTGTGTAGGGAAATCGCCACCGGAGCTTGTGCTCCATTGGAATTAAATTAAATACTTTTTTTTTATAATAATAATAAATAAAATTTCGAAGTAGTGCACGTTCTGGCAATCTCCCTGCACACCCCTGTTTCTGCATTCCTCTTCCAACCTACCTTTGCCCTCTACTAATTGTGACTTTAAATTCTTTCAGTGTTTCTCATAAATTATTCAACACTTCTCATGGCAATTTATTCCAGTCCCTTACACTCTTTCCTACGAAAGAAAATTTTCTCACACCCTGAAATCAAGTGCCAGCTTGTGGTCATGGTCAACCTAACCCTTCCAAGCACCTCTCTTAATTTTCCCACCAATATCTCTCCATGCTTCATCACCAATATAGGCTTTGTACACTGCCGTTACTCTCGTCACCCTCCTCCTATCTTCCAGTGAATCCCACTCCAGCTCCTTTATCACATTAGTTACCGATTGTGTTTTGCAGTAATTTCCAAAGACAAATCTGGCAGCCCTTCTCTGCACCCCCCTCCAACTCCTGTATTTGATCCCCAAAATATGATGTAACGCGGAGGTAATGTGACGTTAGTTTAAGTTTATTTGTAGCTATTTGTTTATTTAGAACGACTAGTTGCAGAAACTCATGTAAGAAGACCCAAGTAACAACATACATTTTTGAGAGAAGATAAGAATTAGTGAAGTTTATTAAAACTCAGAGAAAGTTTAGACGGAACGTAGGCTATCATGAAATATATCGATTCCTGTTTTACAAATTATATTTCGTTTAGAAATATTTTCATGACATTTAAAATTTCAGTCATTAATGAAAAAGGTAATGATTAATCGGTATTCATTATTCCCCTAGCAATTTTTCCAGTACAAGTTCCTACTACCACCATAGGTGGTGCTGACAATTGTTAAAACTAGTTCCACAGTAAACTACTTGTCGGTTTATTTTTGCTTCTGTCACCAAATCAGTGTCGTTTTTATTGCTTTTATGAATATATGCACAGGAAACAGGAAACAGACCGCAGACACCCTATGTTTCGACACGAATCTCAACCCGCAAGGCTAAAGTCAAGAAAGAGCTTCAGTCATAAGAACTACAGCCATAACATCTTCACCTTGAGCACGCCGTGTAGAACTGTCGCGAAATTCGTTGCCTGAAGGGCACTGGAGGAAAATCAAAGAGGCAACGGCCGCGGGGTGTAATCAGCCATATGCCATATACAAGCCAATAAATAGATTAAGAACTTTATTTTGCGTATGATGCTGTTAGACATTTACAACATTCAACAACAATTATACTGTATTAAATGAAGAATTTAACACACATATATACACATAGTTCAGCGGACAATGCCTGCTGCTGGCCACTGAGACAGGATCTCCAGTCACAACCACTACAACGTGACGTCGAGGTGCTCCAACCAGGCCACCGCCTCCGGCTTGGGAAAAGTTAAATGAGTTTTAAGAACTGAAGAGTCGCGATGCAGATCCAACATCAAAAAAATGGGTTACCCTGCTGAAAACGTACTATGTGAATGTGGTGAGCTGCAGGACCCACAAAATTTTCTGGTATGCAGGAAACTACCTGAAACCGGCACTATCGACGGCCTTTTTAGTGCAAATAAGAAGGGCATCAGGATTGCGGAATTCTGGTCACATTCCATTTAATAGTGTACTATAGTCCATAAGCATTACATTAATTAATTTTATTTATTCAGTTTCAACTTGTAATGTTATGTACTGGACATGAGAAATCTATATCTATAAAATGAAAATCTGACATATTGGTCGTATAAAAACTCGGAAACTACGGGGCAGATTTCGATGGAGTTTCACCTTTTAAATCTTAGAATCTTAATTCACTTGTCTGGCATGTCTTATGTTTCAATGTTAAATAATGTAGGAGCATTAAATGAAATTCTGAACGTATGATGACAAATTCCACAGGAGGAATCAATAGATGCCGCATACTCCGCAGTAAACACACAACACAATGTCTCTGACCATAGCCTTTAATTAAAGCAATAAGATAACTTATAGTAATAACTAATTTGCACACTAAACAAAACTTTAAATATTCTTTCTTTTAATTAGATATATTCAATTTTTAAAAGCCATAGCTTGAAGTATTCTTTCCTTTAATTCGGGATATCTATTTTTAAACGACATAGATAGCCGTAAAAATAACAGAGATTTTCTGTAAGCACGATCTCTGGACAATATCTGTGGCCTTCAGCATTAGTCTTCTGTTTACAATAATATTATTCCGGATTCACTTTTGATATTTTATCTGCAGAGTTAAAGGATCTGGCGTTTCGAGCCACAAGTATTTCCATTCACTTCGCAATTGAATCAAACGTGAGTTTTTAACATAATCTATGGTTGTTCAGTAATGTAGTCATGAAATTTCTTAACCAAATTATCGAAGCTTGATAAACATGAATCTTTTCGGACGAATGATAATAGTATACGTGCAAATAAACTTCAGCCCACCAGTTTCTTGGTAGGGGGCGGGTGAATGTAAGTTTGCTTTAATTCCGAAAAAGTTTGCGCGTATTTTATGAAACTTTGTACAAATGTTTTGCGGGAATAAAAATAGGGTACGATTAAATCTACGCCAACTATACCGGGCAACGCCGGGAACTCCACTAGAAATAAATAATGAAAAAGCGGTCCTATCGTTATGTTTTGGTAAGTGATGGTACCTTCCGAATAAATCCTTTGAAACGAAGAAATTGTTTTGTACGCGGATTGAAAGCAAGTCCGTTGAGTATGTTTCGCAGCAGGCGGAGCAGAGTGGTACCTTGCTTGGGAGCTGGTCGTTCGCCCTCCGCTGTGCGTGCGGCCGCAGCAGCAGGTAGCCGCCCCCGGGCCCGTCGTGCTCACTCAGCAGCGACAGAGCCGCCGCGCTGGTCACCTGTCACAAAAGTGAAGCAAGTCTTTAACACACGAAACAATGTTTGCGCAGATGTAATGGGGTACCTAACAATAACCGGAATAGCATTGCCACGGGCGGAGCTTGTGTAGTACACGTTTCTGCCGCTACGCGTTTCTGGCCCAACTCATAGTCAGTTCAGTGCCGCCTGTGTTAACAATCTGGCTTGTCCTGTTAATCTGCAGTGATAGTTTTTGATGGCGCTGTTTTGTTACTGTTTCTTTTTTGACGACGGCAAGTTTAAGTGAACACCGTGCAGCTGTGATTTTTGCAGCTGAAACTGTTTTAATGTTGAAAACGGCTTACGGAGATGACGCTATGGTAAAAACTCAAGTGTTCGAGTGGTTCGCTTGGTTTAAAAATGGCGACGTGTCGCTTGATGACAAACCTCATTTTGGACCTCCATCAACTGCCCGAACACACGAAAATGCTGGGAAATATGACAGCTTGTGCTCTCAGACCGTCGACAGATAGCTGTCAGAGATTAGTGATTTATCTTGAAACTCGGTTCAGCGAATTTTAACAGAAGATTTGTGAATGAAAACGGTTGCTGCCAAGTTTGTTCCTCGGGCTCTGACTGTCAATCAAAAAGAACGTCGAGTTTAAACTGGTGATGGGTCATGGTGGTATGGTTACGACCCAGAGAAAAATCAACAGTCAAGCCAACGGAAGACGTCCAAGACCGTCAATCAAACCTTTTATTTGGAAGTTTTAAGAAGATTACGGAACAGTGTTGGTCAAAAAAGACCTGATTTATGTGAGACAGGAGACTGGTTCTTCCGCCACGACAATGCACCTGCACACACAGCTGTCTCTGTTAGGCAGTTTAAATGGCATGGTTCCACTGCCCCACGCACCTTACTCGCCTGACCTGGCTCTTTGCGACTTTCTCTTATTTCCACGCATGTAAAGGGGCACGAAAGGACACCAATTTAACAACATTGTAGAGTCCAAGAAAAAAAAAAAAAAACGAGCGAGGTGCTGTCAGCCATTTCTAAAGATGACTACAGAAGATGTTTCGAACAGTGGAAGCACCGGTGGGACAAATGTATTAGTTGTAATGGAGAGTATTTTGAAGGGGATAAGGTTGTTTTGTAAAAAAATTGAAAATATATAGCTTTTAAAAAATAATTCCGGTTTTCTTTGGGTGCCACCTCGAACGTATTTATGGGTAGGTATTTGCACATGTGTATCCTTATATACACATGCGACTTGTATGCATATATATTTGTAGTTGTCAGTTCAAATACCAACAATCATCTCATTTAATATACATTTGTAAGTATATGTGTATCCCTAATCAAATTTACAATAACTATAAAAATATTTTGAGTGTACAGTTGTATGTAAGTATGAGTGTATGTGTGTGTGTGTGTTTAAAAAAACTATCCAACATCCACCAAATACACTCAGTGCAACTGTTAATTTAGATAAATAACCAAGATTCATGGTATTTGAGAACTTTTAATAACATCAGTTAGCCTCACGTGCTGAACAACTGGTATGGTCAAAGTAGAATTTATTGATATGTATATCCCACAATAGGTTGTAAACAGTGGCGGATCCAGAGGGGGTGGGCAAGGGGGGTCGAGCTCCTCCCCCTGCCCCCAAAGTATCTAGGTCGACCCCCGACATAGTAATTTTGGGGACCTTACTTAACTCTACTGTTTAAGAGCGAAATGACTCTAAAGTCCACTTCTGTCCAACTCAACCCCCCCCCCCCTCCAAAACCAAAATCCGCTCAAGCCCCTCCCAAATCAAAATCCTGGATCCACCACTAGTTGTGAATATGGCCCAGAACAGATACTAGGCGCTAAGCTGTTATGTAATACTAGCAGTTACCCACGACTTCGTCCGCGTTGAAGAGTGTTATAATATAAGATTTTATTGAGGGGTCTGGTTGCTCAGTGTTTAGGGCGTCCAACTGGAGATGGAAAAGTCCACAGCTTGAATCCCAGTCTCGGCGAAGATTTTCATATGTCCTTAGATCGACCTTCACCTCTGGTATAGGTTGTGTGATGTGAATTACGCCAGAATGCTCAGTTGGTTCTGATTCCGTGTTGAACTATGAGTCCTCTATGTCCGATAGGATTACTGGGTTACGTTAAGAGGCTACGAAAGGGGCTGATTGCGGAGATGTAAAAAAGCCTTGTCACCAGGCCAATACGACCATACAATTTATTTTAGAGCTATTTTTATTAGTAATAGTAGTAATAATTGTTGCAATAAAATATCAAAAATTTATTTATGTTCCACAAATACTTCATTGAATTTTTAAAACAATAAAAATATTCTGTTTGTTAGGAGTATTTTCAGTTTAATGCATCGGTATATACAATACTGAGGATTTGTCTCCTTGGTTTTTGCTATTTTCATAGCCCTAGTTTTCTTACATTTCTTTGAAAGATTTGAATTTTGTTTAGCCGGCATCTCTTATAATTACTAAGTTCAAGTCTCGCGAATAAAAAGTAACACAGTTTTAATTATTGGAAGCTCAAAACGTCAAAATATTAGCAATACATTGATGGAATCGACTAAATATCAACAACAACAAAATACTAACATCCAAACAGCAAATAAATACTTAAGTGGCCCAAGGACGTTCATTTCCGTCAAAAAATTGCGATACTACAAATGAATATTTTGATTTGCACTGAAAGTCTGCAAAAAAGAGAACTTTATTTACTCTTTGAATATTGATTTTGTTTTGACGATACATTGGCTTCGTCAATTAATTCTGCTTTAAAAAAGAAATTTACATATTATAGTAGTAATTGATTCTTTTATTCATAATGATCAGTGGTTATATTGGTTTCTATATCTGTGGAAACAGTTGAATTGCCTGTGGAGTGTAGACCAGTTTCGATTAATTAATTCTGCACTAAAATATTACCACTCCGCTTGTCTGCCTCTCCACTATCTGATCAAAAAATTTATAACTTTCAAAAACTTACTTCGGGCGACGCCGCGTGTTCTGCTAAATCATCTAAGCTTATTATAAATCTTTTGATACAATATCGGTTCAAAGCAATACACGACGTCACTAAAATGGAGCTAATGAAATAACTAATAATGTTTCAGTTCTCATTCTGGCCCAGGCTGCACAATTCTTCTAATATTACAGCTAGAAAATCAAAGCTGCTATCACTCGCGCATTAATACATTCATATATTGCATGTTAATGACGCTATGAATGGCAACATAAACTTGACTCATTTCAGATCGCGATAGTAAATGAAGCCGAATAATGACGCCGGCAATGTGGCGCAGTAAATTAAATACTGAATACATCTCAAACTACATTCAGCCACATCAACTTTGTTTTCAGCATTATAACTGTTATTGAAGTAACGTAATTAAAAAATTTGTACTAAAATCATGGTAACTTACAGTGTTCAATGGTAAGTCCATAATTCTCTGCAACTCTAAGACAACTTTCGTTGATATTGCTGGTCAAGTTAACATCTCGATAAAGTGACTGTTACTGCTCGTGATTTAGTAAGGTGTATAATTGCATTCAATATGTTGAGGTGTGTTCGTATAGTTTGACTCTGTAGTGGCAATATTAACAGAGATAGTGGTTTGGCTGAAATGATGCCTGGACCAGATTGATTTTTTTTTTGTTATAGCATAAGGCAGAAGGAACTTAGTTATTATTAGTAATAAGTAAGCAGCTTTCATATGCTCCGTGTAAATTGTGTATTGTGTTGTAAACGACTTCCACTGTCACTTCATGAAACAATAAGTTTCTACATTAGCCCATAGAATATATTCGTTTTAAGTGTAGCATTCGATAGATATTTGCAGAATATTAAACAGTAAGTAAAAAGCAGTATTATTTGTACAAAAATTCTAAACAAAAAATAAAAAGTTTTAAATTTCGGCAAAAATAATTTGTAATAGAGAGACTGTAGGTTCAAGTTTACGTCGCGATACACATCAATAACTCAATATAAAATTATTGTATCAATGTTGATTGAGGCTTTGATTTTGTAGCGACAATATTAACGGAGATTGTGGTTAGATTGAAACTCTGCCTGGACCAGAATGAAAACAAAACCTTCTTGTCACAGCAAAAGGAATTTAGTTATCGTTATTTAAGAAACTTTAATAAGCACTACGTAATGGTGTGACGTGATGTATCGCGATGTAAACTACTCCCAGACTGTATAGTAACGAAAAAGAAACAGGAAATAAATTAAACCGAGATAGAAAGAACTACGACATTTTGCACTTTTAGTGAACCGACTTTCGTGCTGGTATAGTACTCATAGCATTTAAAATAGTTCTTTTTTCAATTATGGTGTATTATTTGATATGTCATACTATTTTATGTACGCAAATGAAAACATCTCCTTGCGAACTTGACAACAGTACCTATTTTTTTTTAATTTAAGGTTAAGTACAGATTTATATTTCCTGCTCCCAAACTATTATATGTCAAGTGCGTCGGTTTTATGGCTTTTAAACTAAACACAAACTTGCATATGTAAGAAGGTTTTTGCTTTTATTTCTGAAAAGTAGTGTTTGCGATTTACGTAAAAAGCAGAGAGTAAACGTGGCATGGCTATGTACGAAGTAGGAAACTCTTTGCTGTTTCAGAATTGATATTAATGGCAATTTCTAAAAGAACTATGAGTTTTTGCGGGATAAAATCTATCCTTTGTCACTTCACACGCAATTAACTGACTTCATGCCAAATTTCATTTAAATATGTTGAGTGATTAAGGCGTTATTGATTCCAGAAGTACATCCAAACACACATCCGAACTTTCTCGTTTTCTCATTTATATATATATAGATAGATGTTCACGTAACTCATGTCGCCCGTGTACCTGCGTGGCGTCTTGGATGGCGTCGAGCAGCCTGAGGGCGTGGTCCGCCATGGCGACGGCTGTGCTGGCGCCGGTGATGGCGTCGTGGCGCTGGAACAGGCCGAGGGCTCGCCGCGCCCGCGCCAGACGCCCGAAGTCGCCCTCCACCGACAGCCGCCACAGGTAAGTCCTGGACGCAGGCCCTGTCGATGCCCTGTGGAGTAACACCATAAACACATCCCGCGCTATACTTAGCACATACAGAATTCGAATTACAGTTCATTAATTACCAAATCTCACCAAGGAGGGGAAGGGGTTGATGGAAAACTCACGTCATCTTTTGAAATTCTTGAAGGACAGTAGAGATAAAAATGGGTCTACAAACGACGCCGATACCGACTTTAGGGATGGGGGGTTTAACCACTCTGGAAAGCAGGAGAGCTGATGTTGGTCAGCAGGGAGGTTACAGAATTCCGGGGAAAAAAACATCACTTAATTAATGGACGTCCGCTTGTAACATTTTTTTTCTGAGGCGATAAAACCGACAGCTAACCAACTAGTTTCTTCTCCTCCTTTATCGCATTTTCCCAGCATTAGCGGTCGGCTGCCTTTGATGAATTTTACCGATCGTTGGCATGCTCATGTTGGATCTCTGGTTTCACGGCCTCTGACGGCAAGCATTTTATACCTACTGCCAGGTTGGACAAAGTACTAATGAGGGGAGTGAAACGTGTAACCATGTTCTGTGTGTGATAACAGCATTTCTTGTTTGTGAGATGTGTAGCTGTGGAAAAACGCGGTCAGGACGGCCGGTACCTCCACAATCCAGCACTGAAACCAACTGAGAAACCTTTGTGCTTTTACATTTTTGGTCGGAAGTGTCATCATTATTCACAAAAATGCAAAAGCACTGATGCTGAGAATGGAGCTAAAAGAAATGGAATAGACCACAAAATGTAAGTAGATTAAATGTTAGATAATAATTCATTCCACTGTACCAAACACAACATAACCTGCTCATTACTTTTGTACGTAATTAACAGAAAAAACCCGCTGAAGATGCTTCTGCAAAAGAAGTGAAACGCGTACGGGAGATCAATAAATACAAAAAAGTCAATTGCTTTGGGGTAATTTATTTTATTAATATTATCAGCAATTGAGGAAAATCATCCACAACATCCAGATATATAATTATTATTATTTGCGAACAAACCCTGTCGGATCACTCAAAGCCTTGGTTCTCAACATGGCTTGTAAGTAAGCATTTGTCGAATATTTCCACTGGATAGTTGGAACCAGGGACTGTCAGTTCCTGGAGTAATGGGGAGAGCTTAAGCGCTGCCATCTGTCAGTGATTCGAGCAACTTATGTCCTCTCTGATAGGTCTGTTTTTGTTTGTGTAGTTTATGGGGAGGAGACTGGGGACCGTCCAAGCTCTCGCCTAAGTGACTGCGGAAAACCGCGGGCTTCAGGAATCGAACTCGTTCCCGTTGCGTCTCCCCAATCCACTGCGGGTAGAAGTCGTTTAGTTGTATTAAAATTCGTACTTTTGTGTTAGTGAACACTTTAATTTCATATTCAGCTATCGAAAGTAACAGTTTTTGTACGCTTACTTGTGGTTGATATATTGTCTTTTCCGTTAATTAATTATTTTTAAATGTCAAAGTAAGCAAACG
>JARYHS010003401.1:0-55318 GCA_031002005.1 Vandiemenella viatica
AAATAATTGTAAATAAAATAGTTTAAATAGACTTCACAGCATGAGTAGTTTGTGTAGACATTTGGGGTAATTTTAAGTTTTTTTAGAATTTAGTTTGTTGTAGTTGGTACTACTGTTACTGTGTATGGGAAGAGAGTGAAGATGGCATTATGGTGAGAGTACTAGGAGAGAGCTTGTATAGATAGAAGTGTGTGTTGGCAGTATTTTGTAGCAGCGAACGTTTGAAATATAGAATAAAGTTTCTCAAATGAATGAGTGGAGTAATTGAATTATTTGACTATAATACCCGTTGCGCTAACATGTATATCTTGTAAAGTGGTTTGTTGAATAGTAGTAATAAAACGCTAAGTGATATCACTACCGCCAAAACCAACAGTAGGGCCATATGTTGCGAGGAGCGGGATATCTACTTACTGCTGGTTAATGTAAAAATGAGCAGTGGGGCTTAGCAGCATCTAGAAACTTCTATGGCTACATTAGAAATCTGAGGGAAGGGGAAGGTATTCAGACTATTGTAGATAAGAATGGATTTGAAGACACTGAGGATTTTAAAATTGCAGAGATATTGAGTGACTGGTTTAGTGATACAACTAGGGACAATCATCCTGTAATGGGAGGGAATGAATTGGAGAAGTCTCCCTAAAAGTATACATGAGGAAAATACAAAATTTGAAATAAATTCTCAGGAAATTATGAAGGAACTCGGAAAGTTAAAAAAAAGGTAAGTGGGCTGCTGTAGATAATGTTACCAAAGATTTATTAAAGACTGTTGGATACAATATTGTACCTTACCTTGAAATTTTATTTAAAATGAGTTTGGAGTCTTGCTGCTTACCAGACGATTGGACAAGAGTGATAGTAGTACTGGTTCACAAAGGAGGGGTTACAAATAGGGTAGGAAATTACAGGACAATCGTTTGACATCAGTGACAGGCAAACTCATGGAGAGATTGATATGTAACTATATCACAAATGTCTGTGAGGAAAGAAACTGGTTTACAGATCAACAACATGGCTTTAGGCAAGGATATTCATGTGAATCCCAGATGGTGGTCTATATGCAAGATATTTCAGATGAATTGGACAAGGGAGTCCAAGTTGATAGTGTTACAATAGATCTTTCTAATGCGTTTGACAGATTGAGCCATAAAATGGTTTTAAATAAACTGAAATCTATTGGATTGGATGAAAAAGTTACTTTGTTTGGTAGAGGAATTCTTAAAAGCCAGAAAGCAAAGTGTTAAGAGTACAAAATACATTATCAAAAGAGGTGGAAATGAATATGGGAGTGCCATGGGGTAGTGAATAGGGACCATTGATGTTCATAATTCTAATGAATGATTGTGTTAATGATTACGATCAGAGTCTAGGTATTTTGCAGATGATATAATGGTATACAATAGGATCAAAACAGGTGAAGACTGTGAACAGCTGCAGGGTAACCTGGATAGAATATCTAAATATGTTGGTCAGCATGGAATGAAGATAAATGCCATGAAAAGTCAGCTTATTAGGTACACAGATAAAAAACAAAAGGTTAATTATGATTATAGGATGGGGTCAGAATTGCTTGTTGATAGCTTGAAGTGTAAATATCTTGGCATAATGTTTGATAACAAACTCAATTGGGCAGAGCAGGTGGTAGGAAAAGATAAAAAATCCTTCATTTACTGAGAGGATGATGAGAGGATGTACCAGAGAAGTTAGGGAGTTGGGTTACAAAACTTTGGTCAGACTATTGTTGAATATCATGGTGTAGTTTGGGACCCACATTTTGGCTATCAAATACAGGAGTTGGAAGGTGTGCAAAGAAGAACAGCTAGATTTGTTTGTGGAAATTATCGCAGGACCCAGTCAGCAACTGATATGATAAGGGAGCTGGCTTGGGACTCGTGGGAGAAAAGGAGGAGGGTGAAGAGAGTGCTGGGAATATACAGGGCATTTGTTGGTGATGGAGCTTGGGGGGATATTGGTCAAAGAGTTAGGTATAGTGCATGGAAGGGGAAAGGCGACAATGACCACAAGCTTGCACTCGATTTAATGCATGAGGGAGTGGGAAAATTTTCTTTTTTTGGTAAGGGTTTCAGGGATTGGAACAAATTACCAAGTGTAGTGATGCATAATTTTCCAAAAACGCTTAAGGTGTTTAGAATTAAAATTTTAAATCATAATAGTAAATGAGGGAGGACTTTAGCATTCCGATTATAAAAGAAAATTAAAAAAAATGTATGTATATAAGAAAAAGGGGCAAAGTTGCATTATAGGTACATTTAATCTCAGGGCGGCGGTGACACAGGGCCCGGTGAAACATGTGTTTAACAATACCACCAACAGATAGCGCCTCGGGAAAATAAGGTACAGTCTACAGAAAGTAAAAATAGACCCATACAATAAAACCAACAGAATGAATGTGCGTATTTTACCGGAAACAAGAGCACAAAAATCTTAGGTAAACGGTCTGTTAAATCTTAAGGTGAAGATGCAATTCTCACGAGTGTTTTGTAATTGTATTACTCCATGCAAACACGCAAAATAAACGGTATTCCATTTTTTAATCGACATTTGCTGTCTGTCAGCTTTAAAAATAACTCCATACCGACAATTCCAGACTTGCAATAAACCTAATATCACACACCTAACTATGAGAACCATACAGCACCGATAAACCGAGTAATTTGGGCGTATTTTAGCGTAAAACATTAATGGACCTATAGTGCAACCGACCCGTGTAGGCAATGTTGGCGAGTGCAGAGCACGAAAATCTTAGGTAAACGATCTGTTGAATCTTAAGGTGAAAGATGTAATTCTCACGAGTGTTTTATAATTGTATTACTCCATGCACACACGCAAAATAAACGGTATTCCATTTTTTAATCGACATTCGCTGTCTGTCAGCTTTAAAAATAACTCCATACCGACAATTCCAGACTTGCAATAAACCTAATATCACACACCAAACTATGAGAACCATACAGCACCGATAAACCGAGTAATTTGTGCGTATTTTAGCGTAAAACATTAAAGGACCTATTGTGCAACCGACCCGTGTAGGCAATGTTGGCGAGTGCAGAGCACGAAAATCTTATGTAAACGGTCTGTTAAATCTTAAGGTGAAAGATGTAATTCTCACGAATGTTTTATAATTGTATTACTCCATGCACACACGCAAAATAAACGGTATTCCATTTTTTTTAATCGACATTTGCTGTCTGTCAGCTTTAAAAATAACTCCATACCGACAATTCCAGACTTGCAATAAACCTAATATCACACACCTAACTATGAGAACCATACAGCACCGATAAACCGAGTAATTTGGGCGTATTTTAGCGTAAAACATTAATGGACCTATTGTGCAACCGACCCGTGTAGGCAATGTTGGCGAGTGCAGAGCACGAAAATCTCAGGTAAACGGTCTGTTGAATCTTAAGGTGAAAGATGCAATTCTCACGAGTGTTTTGTAATTGTATTACTCCATGCAAACACGCAAAATAAACGGTATTCCATTTTTTAATCGACATTTGCTGTCTGTCAGCTTTAAAAATAACTCCATACCGACAATTCCAGACTTGCAATAATCCTAATATCACACACCTAACTATGAGAACCATACAGCACCGATAAACCGAGTAATTTGGGCGTATTTTAGCGTAAAACATTAATGAACCTATTGTGCAAGCGACCCGTGTAGGCGAGTACAGAGCACAAAAATCTTAGGTAACTGGTCTGTTAAATCTTAAGGTGAAATGAGGGACAAGCAATGTGTGTTCGGAGGTATTCAGCGAGGAACAAAGAAGTGTTTTGTCGTCGAAGTGGCTGATAAAACGGAAGAAACTTTGTTAGCTCATATTCGGCAACATGTCCTTCCAGGAACAATAGTTATGACGGATGGATATCCGTCATACCGCAATTTAGAAAGGGCTTATGGGGGCATATATGGACATGAGGTCATCATCCACAGAAAACTTCGTAGATCCACACGATCCGCAAATACATACTCAAAGTATTGAAAGTCTGTGGTCGCGAATAAAGAGGAAAGTGAGGTTTCAGTATGGCACATCTGATGATCTCTTCCCTTCCTATTTGGACGAATTCCTGTGGAGAAATAATTTTCACAAGAACGAAGCGTTTCCTCAGTTTATTGCAACCATACGCGAGCAATATCAATTGAACTAAGCACTGCACCACCTACCTCTCCTGTAGTTACACCATCACTCTCCTCATCGTAAATTAAATCGGTTCCTTTTGGAACCAAAGGCTCTTCTGGGCCAGGCTCTTTTCAGAGCCAAAAATTAATCACAAAAAGCAAATAAAGTCAGATCTGCAATCAGTAGCGTAAATAGTTTAAGAAGTGCCCATGTGAAAAAAAAATAATAAAAAAAAACAATATTTCCCTTCCTATTTGGACGAAACCAAAATGTCCATATTTTCAAGGCCTGGCATTCCCCCCCCCCCCCCCCTCATCATTTTACATTCTTGACCATTTTCTGCATCCTTAGGAAACCTTTCCTAACTGTCACAAGTATTATTTCCTTTTAAATATTTTCCATTTTTCCGTTCTTTTGCGAAGGCATGAATTCATTTCATTACTTCTACCCATTGTTGCGGCGGCGTATCTTTTAACACTTACCGCCGCGCCTATTTATTAATGTCGGCTACTTATTATATTATGTTGCAGAAAGTGCTTTTAAAGTTGAAGACATTACATTAGAACTTAGTTGAACATTTTTTTTTTTTTTTTTTTTTTTTTGTGATGGTAAGACGTGCAGAAACAGTGCGATTTTTTGCCTGTGTTAAGTTTTTTCATTTAATAATAGCTGGAGATGAAAATAATGTCACCACCGAAACGAAAGTGTGTATTTAATTCTAAACTTGAGAAAGAATATCCATTTATTAAGAAAACCAACACTGATTCGTATATTCGATGCAATGCACGTTCTTCTTCATTTAGCATATGTCACGGAGGACGGTCTGATATTACGCATCATTTAGCTAGTGAAAAACATAGAAATGCAGTACGTGCCAGTGCATCCAGTTCCACTATTACTTTTTTTTTTTTTTTTTTTTTAAACTGAATCTTTTGGTGAAAGAGAAATGAGATTAGCGGCAACTGAAGGAGCTCTTGTTTATCCCACAGTACGGCATAATCAGTCTTTCCGGTCATTAGATTGCTCTTCCACTTTTACATTGTGTTTTTAAACCTAAATTCTCATGCAGTCGTACGAATGCGGAGGCAAGTTTACTAAAAGTATTAAGTCAATTTGCAATTTCTCAATTACACTATGACTACAACAAGCTAATTTTGTTTCAGTAATGACGGATGCCTCAAATCATAAGGATATTAAAATATTTCCCGATACTGGTGGGAGTATTTTCTTCCTGCTAATGGAATTAGTGTTAAATCGTTAGAAACTTAGTTCACTTCCTGGAGAAAACAGCGCAAACTATCTCTGCGTTTTTAATATATATTTTTATTTTTATTTTTTGTATCTGCTTAACGTCCCTCTAACATCGAGGTCTTTAGGGACGGGAAGGGATGGGGGCAAGGAATGGGAAGGAATTCGGCCATGGCCTTTTTAAAGGAAGCATCCTGGCATTCACCTGGAGTGATTTGGGGAAACCATGGAAAACCCAAATCTGGATGTCCGGACGGGGATTCGAACCGTCGTCCCCCCGAATGCGAGGCCAGAACGATAACCGTTACACCACCACGCTCGGTCCGCGTTTTTAATAGATTGTTTGGATGATATTAAGATAAAGGAGAAAGTAGTTGCTCTGTGTGCTGATACGCAAATTTTCATTTTGGTGGTGTGGCGAGAAAGGGTGCAAAACAACGTCTTAAAAGTAATTGATATCTGTGTTATGTTACTTCTGATACCATTGAATTTGAAGCATCGCATGAATGACTTTGTTAGTGTTTTTGTAATGTTCAAGTGATTTGTTTATTTACTAACGTAAAATAAGGTAAATTGTTTGTCTGACTATACTTTAAGTGATTAGCATATGGATCGTATGGAATTCTGCCAAACTTACATTCGATTTACTGCACTGAATATTATATGCTTCAGAATAAACTTAAATCAACCATTTTCAAAACAAACACCTGCTCATTCTATCGCTGGGTGTATCGTTTCAGCACCATCATGACACGCCGTGCCCGTTCGTTTATCGAATCAAACTGACATCTATTCGACAGATGCGAGTAACGAAACATACGAGTAATGAAATGAATTTGTGAGTAAACTTCGAGTCAGACGCCGTACCCGTTACTCAGTAACGAATACATGCGGTTACAGCTCTAGTAGAGTTAAAAAGAAAGGGGGAAAAATGTAGCCACGAATTAAATCGCCGCACCCCTCAGTGAGAACACTACTGGAATAATGAGTCGCCGTCTTATAGTGACAGCTGTCGCCACCGTCTTTCGCCAGGTAGCCTCCCCGGCCGTGTGAGTAGTTACTCAATGTGTCGATGACCTGCTATTGTGAAATTACTCTTTCACGTCGGTGCGTTGTTGTTTTGTTTGTGAGTGCGTTTTGCACTTCACCATGGCTTCGAAAATAAAACGTATTGTGTTATCGTTAGCGAATAAAATAAAAATTGTAGAACAATTAGATAAAGGAGTTGCCGAAAAAACAGCTGGCTGAGGTGTACGGTGTTGGATAATCAACAATTTCAGACATCAACAGGAGTAAACCTACACTTTTAATCTTCGAGTCAGTGCTTAACTACTTAAAAGCATTTATTTTAAAACAGTTTTTTCTCTCATTTTCAACACACATACAGTAATTAATTAAAATAGACCCTTCCTTCGGTAAAAATTCAACCATCCCAATTTTTGACTATCCCAAAGGGGTTCAGTCCCTCTTGATTCGGTTAATTGAAGTTCTACTGCATTTTTACTAATAAGTGACTATTGTGTACGGACATAACAGATATGTTAATGAAATTACATTTAAAAACTGAATTTGTATGTTTTTAATTGCCATTCGAAAACCCGGGATAAGAAATAAGGTCAAAAACCGAATTAAATTCCTTAATTTAATATCTTAGATAGTCCAATATGCTTCAGGAATAATGTCAGAAAGTATTTGTAGTGAAATCAGCAAATAGAATTTCACATCTTCATGGATATGTCCACGTGCCTGAAGTGGCAAACTGAAGATAGTGATTATCTAAAGCTTTTACTTTCAAGCATTATGTTTTTTTTAAATTGTTTTGATACATATACAAAGGGGTCACTAACCGTAATATCTCTCCAAAAGTCAATATTCCGCAGTTTGCAAAATATTTGCTATTTTTAAAGCTGCCAGACAGCACATGTCGATTAAAAAATGGAATACCGTTTATTTTGCGTGTGTGCATGGAGTAATACAATTATAAAACACTCGTGAGAATTACATCTTTCACCTTAACATTTAACATACCGGTTACCTAAGATTTTCGTGCTCTGTACTCGCCAATACGGGTCGGTTGCACTATAGGTCCATTAATGTTTTACGCTAAAATACGCACAAATTACTCGGTTTATCGGTGCTGTATGGTTCTCATAGTTACGTACGTAATATTAGGTTTATTGCAAGTCTCGAATTGTCGGTATGGAGTTATTAAGACAATTATGAGAGGTCTATTTTTGTTTTCTGTGGACTGTACGTGTTTGCACGTGGCGCTATCTCTTGGTTGTATTGTTAAACACATGTTTCACTGCCGCCCTGAGATTTGTCACCGCCGCCCTGAGATTAAATGTACCTATAATGCAACTTTGCCATTATAACTTATTTTACACATGTGAAAAAGGAAAATGAGTTAATTTACGATTGAAAAATGCCAATACCATAACCAATACACACTTTTCCGAGTAATGATTGGGGACACAACGAACTTTTTTCTCTCCGAATTGTAAAAAGGAACACATGATCAGCACGACTCCACAAACACTATAAAGATAGGAACATACCTGCTGACTAATGGATTCAACATTTACTACTTCCACACTACTTCCTTCACTCTTGTTTCCAACGCTACACCAAACACACGCCTTAAGCCTTAAATCAGCTGACGACAGGACAAACGCAAAGATACTGCGCGCCCAAATGTGAACATTCCTCTCTTCTTGGTTTACTGTACAAATTTAAAATATGCAAAACAATGGGTAATTATTTCCTATTTCCCTTCTATCCCCAATTATTACAGATGCAATAAAAAAATCGTTATCACACCAGTAAGGAACTAATGGCGAAATTGCTGCAAACATTTCGTATAAACGAAATATTTAATATGAACCTGTACAATTTGTAGCTTTAGTGATTGCTGTAATTCAAATTAGTGCCATATGCCACCATTTCACTAAAGCCACTGAGTGGAACTCGCATAATTATTGCAACAGTTGACCACGGTGTGACAAAATTAATTTATTTTTCTTATTTTGAATCCCTAACGTCAACTAAATAGTCTTTTAATTTAATTTAATTTGATTGCTATGGAGCACACGCTCCGGTGGCAATTTCCCTACACACCCAACTTCCCCATATCCTGCACCTACCTACATTTGCCCTCTACAAATTTTATCTTTAAATTCTTTCAAAGTTTTCGGTAAATTATTCATCATTTCTCTTGGTAACTCATTCCAATCCCTGACACCCTTACCTAAAAAAGAGAATCATCCCACACCCTTGTGCCTGAAATCGAGTGCCAGCTTGTGGTCATGGTCATCTTTTCCCTTCCATGAACTACTTTTCATACCTACTGCAATATCTTTCCATGCCTCATCGCCAGTATACGCCCTGTACACTCCCATGACCCTCCTCATCCTCCTCCTGTCTTCCAATGAATCCCATTCCAGCTCCTTTATCATATCTGTCACTGATTGCATTCTGCGATAATTTCCAGAAACAAATCTAGCAGCCCTTCTTTGCACCTTCTCCAACTCCTGTATTTGATACTCAAAATGTGGGTCCCATACTACACTACCATATTCGAGCAATGGTCTTACCAAAGTTTTATAACCCAATTCCTTTACTTCTCTCGTGCATCCTCTCATCACTCTTTCCAACAAGTGCAGAGTTTTGAAACCTTTTCCTACCACCTGTCCAATGTGTCCTGCCCAGTTAAGCTTGTTATCAAATGTAATGCCAAGATATTTACATTTCAAGTCTTCAGTAAGCAATTCTTTCCCCACCTTATATTAATAATTTACCTTTTGTTTTTTATTTGTGTATCTAATTAGCTGACTCTTCTTTGCATTTATCTTCATCCCATGTTTACCAACCCAACTAGATATCCTGTCCAGATCACCCTGCAACTGTTTACAGTCCTCTATCGTTTTGATCCTTTTATACAGCATTATGTCATCTGCAAACAATCTAATTTCAGATAGTAAACAATCAACACAATTATTCATTAGAATAATGAATAGCAATGGTCCCAATACGCTACCCTGCGGCACTCCCATTTTTACTTCCACTTCCTTTGATACCGCATTTCCCACCTTAACTTTCTGTTTTCTACCTTTTAAAAATTCATCTACCCAGCAAACCACTTTCTCATCCACCCCAATAGTTTTTACCTTATTTACTACCATTTTGTGGCTTACTCTGTCAAACGCCTTTGAAAGATCCAGCGCTACACTTCAATTTGGCCTCCCTTGTCCATTTCATCTGAAATATCTTGCATAAATCCCACCAACTGAGATTCGCATGAATATCCTTGCCTGAACCCATGTTGCCTACTTGAAAACCACTTACGTTCCTCACATACATTTCTGATGTGGTTGCATATCAATCTTTCCATTAATTTACCTACCACTGAAGTCAAACTGATTGGCCTGTAATTTTCGACTCTATTTCTCACCCCTCCTTTATTTACCGGTACTACTATCACACTTTTCCAGTCTTGTGGTTGTCAGCAAGTATCCAGACACAATTTAAATAATATTTCAAGATAAGGTACAATGTCACATCCGACTATCTTTAAGATATCTGTAGTAATAATATCTGCACCAGCCCCTTTATGTTTTTTCAGCTTTCTTATTTCCTTCATGATTTCTTCAGGATGAATTTCAAATTTTTTAGTAGCTTCATTTCTAATCGTATTGTTAACCTCGTTCTCCGAATTAGACCTTCCCGTTTCTGATTCATTGTCCTTAATGCTCTCACTAAACCAGTTATTTAAAATCTCTGCCTTTTTCAAATCCTCAGTAACTACTTCTCCATCCTTATCTATGAGCATCTCTACACCCTCCCTTCCCCTCAGTTTCCTGATATAGCCATAGAAATTTCGAGATGCATCATTCAGTGGTCCTCCTGCACTGACAATACTCTTCATAAACCCATCTTTAGCAACTTTCTTTGCTGTTATTAAGTCCTTGTTTAGTTGTTTCAAATATTCCCTACTACCCTGCTGTCTCTTAACTCTGTTATGTTCTCTTCGTACCAACCTCTTTAACATCCTCACTTCCCTATTATAGTATACAAGTTCTCTACTTCTCTTTATATTCTGCTTTGGAATGAATTTTTCTTCCCCCTGTCTTATTATCTCCTTGAACTCTTCCCACCTTGACTCTACTGTACTTGTGCCTTCCTTCCATTTGCTGAAACGTTCCCTGAAATATCTCTTCAAATTTGAAATCTGTGCCTTTTTATAATTGTACCTATTTCCCCCTTGAGTTTTTGCTGCTGGTTCACTGAATCCTCTAATATCCATCAGAACTGCTTCATGATCACTTATTCCTTCCGTTACTTGACACACCACGAGGTTATCATCGGGCTTTATTAGGAATATATCCAAAATATTTTGCCCCCTAGTGTTTTGCTCTACCACTTGTGTAAATCCTCCTTCCCTTACTAAGGTATTTGCAAATCTTTGTTCCCGTGTGTTATTAATCTTATTTCCTTCCCAGTTTACACCTGGTAAATTTAGAAATATTCAGTACTCATTAGTGAATAATAGATATTATGAATGGATTACCAGTAAAACGTCTTGTAAAATTTAGGAATTTTAACATCTGTAGCAGACTATGGGCATATATGATCGAATTATGTTCTGTTTTTAATGATAAAACGTGCAGAACAATTGGTTTTCCTTCCATCCCCAATTATCACAAGTACAATAAGAAAGATCATTATCACAATAGCAAGAAACTAATGGCGAATGTGATGCAAATATTTCTTATAAGCGAATTATTTTTTACATGTTAGCATAAAATTTCTAGCTTTAGTTATTGATATAATTTAAACTGAGATTCTATGTTAGCAATTTACTAAAGCGACTGAGTGCAGCCGTATTTGGAACTCGTACATTTTTTGTGGATAGTTATTATTATCATCATCATTAATTTAATTGCAATGGAGCTAATAACACTCCAGTGGCAGTTTCCCTAGTCATCTACTTAGCATATATATATATTCTTTTATATGTGGAATGTTAAATTCCTCTCCCATTTACTTTTCCGATTTACAAATTTTAATTTTAAATTCCTTAGAATTGAGTCGAAAACTACACACCAATCAGTTTGACATCAGGTGCAGGTAAATTTGTGAAAAGATTGGTATGCAACCACATCAGAACTATATGTGAGGAACGTAAAGTGGTTTTCAAGTAGACAACATGGGTTCAGGCAAGGATATTCATGCGAATCTCAGTTGCTGGGATATATGCAAGATATTTCCGATGAAATGGACAAGGGAGGCCAAATTGATAGTGTAGCACTAGATCTTTCAAAGGTTTTTTATAGAGTTAGCCATATAATGGTAATAAATAACTTAAAAACTATTCTAATGGATGAGACAGTGATTTGCTGGTTGAAGAATTTTTAAAACGTAGAAACAAAACGTTGGGGTAAGAAATACAGATTCAAAAGAAGTGGAAGTATAAATGGGAGTGCCACAGGGTAGCGTATTGGGACCACTGCTATTATTATTTATTATTATTATTAATTTAATTGCGATGGAGCTAACGCTCCGGTGGCAATTCCCCAAATCATCTAATTACCACATTTTATATAATTTTAAAAAAATTTCCTTTGTAGTTGCAGTGTAAAATTCCTCTCCCATTCTCTTTTCAGATTTACAAATTTTAATTTTAAATTCTCCAAGCTTTTTTGCTAAATTATTAATCACTTAACTTTATAATTTGTTCCAATCCCTGCCATCCTTACCAACAAAAGATTTTTTTCCACTCCCTTATGCATGATTCCGAGCGCCACCTAGTTGTCGCCTTTCTTCGTCCATCCAAAATTCCCAATTCTTTGACCAATATCTCTCCAAGCCCCATCACCAACATATGCCCTGTACATTCCCAGCACTTTCTTCAACTTGCTCCTTTTCTCCCAATACAGCTCCTTTAACATATCAATCACTGACTGGGTCCTGCAATAATTTGCACAAGCAGATCTAGCTGTTATTCTTTGCACACCACCCAACTCTTGCATTTTGATGACCAAAATGTGGGACCCAAATTATAACATTATATTCAACCATTGGTCTGATCAAAGTTTTGTAACCCAATTCCCTAACTTCTCTGGTACATCCTCTCAACACCCTTCAACAAACAATTCTGACCCCACCCTAAAATCACTATTAACTTTCAGTTTTTATTTGTGTACCTAATAAGCTGACTCTTCTTGGTATTTATCTTCATTTCATGCTAACCTACGCATTTAGATATTCTATCCAGGTCACCCTGCAGCTGTTCACATTCGCCTATTTTGATCCTATTGTAATACCATTATATCACCTGCAAAAACCTGAATTCTGACCGAAACGCATGAACACAGTCATTCGTTGGAATAATTAACAGCAATGGTCCCAAAACATTACTACCCTGTTGCACTCCCTTCCACCTCAGTGTATTTCCTACTCTAACACTTTGCTATCTGCCTTTTAAGAATTCCTCTACCCATCAAGTACTGTTTCATCAAATCCAATAGACTTTAATTAAAACAATTCAATGGCTCACTCTGTCAAATGCCTTAGAAAGATCTAGTGAAACACTATCAACCTGGCCTCCCTTGTTCAATTCTTCAGAAATATCTTCCATATTGCCAACCAGCAGAGATTCACATAAATATCCTTGCCTAAAGCCATGTTGCCGATCTGAAAACCAGTTTCTTTCCTCACAGACATTTTGGTCATAATTTCATATAAATCTCTCCATCACTTTGCCTATCACTGGTCTGAAACTAATTCGCCTGTAATTTTCAACACCATTTCTAACCCCTCCTTAATGAAGCGGTTATCGCGTGACTGTTATCTTACGAACTGGTTATAAATATAAATAATTCAATCCTTTCGATCCAAAATGATATTGTTTATTATTCACAACTCATATTCCTCTACGAACTACATCGGAGTTATAGTATTCGAAGATGCAAGGTTCTTCAGCAATGAAATGGTTTCAATGCAACCGATCAGTCTTTATGTCGCTAACCTCTAGCTATCTCTTGATTTCTGATCCCCATGGCAACTTACATTTCTTTTCTATAAGAGTAATTATATCGATTTTTGTTTACTCTCAGGGCACAAAAATATGGTTTTGTGATGAAATGTTTCTGTTCTGTCACATGCCTACTCACGTTCAGCATGGCTTTGCTTAAAAAGACATTGGTAAACTTATAAAAGTAACCTTGCATCCCATGATAATAATTTCTTTTGTTCCTGGTAGGAATTTTAAATAGAACATTCAAGAAACATAAAAAACAATCGAAAAGACTAAATATAAAAAAAAAAAACATTACACAAAACACACAAGTCCTGTCACGGTCGCCAAATCGAGTGACTGTTAGCTTACGAACTGGTTATAAATATAAAGAATTCAATCCTTTCGATCCAATGATATTGTTTATTATTCACAACTTATATTCCTCTAGGAACTACATCGGACTTATAGTATTCGAAGATGCAAGGTTCTTCAGCAATGAAATGGTTTCAATGCAACCGATCAGTGTTTATGTCGATTTCTGATCCCCATGGCAACTTACATTTCTTTTCTATAAGAGTAATTATATCGATTTTTGTTTACTCTCAGGGCACAAAAATATGGTTTTGTGATGAAATGTTTCTGTTCTGTCACATGCCTACTCACGTTCAGCATGGCTTTGCTTAAAAAGACATCGGTAAACTTATAAAAGTAACCTTGCATCCCATGATAATAATTTCTTTTGTTCCTGGTAGGAATTTTAAATAGAACATTCAAGAAACATAAAAAACAATCGAAAAGACTAAATATAAAAAAAAAACATTACACAAAACACACAAGTCCTGTCACGGTCACCAAATCGCGTGACTGTTAGCTTACGAACTGGTTATAAATATAAAGAATTCAATCCTTTCGATCCAAAATGATATTGTTTATTATTTACAACTCATATTCCTTTGGGAACTACATCGGACTTATAGTATTTGAAGATGCAAGGTTCTTCAGCAATGAAATGGTTTCAAAGCAACCGATCAGCTTTATGTCGCTAACCTCTAGCTATCTCTTGATTTCTGATCTCCATGGCAACTTACGTTTCTTTTCTATAGGAGTAAATATATCGATTTTTGTTTACTCTCAGGGCATAAAAATATGGTTTTCTTATGAAATATTTCTGTTCTGTCACACGGTACTACTACCGCTCTTTTCCAATCCTCTGGTAATTAGCCAGACTCCAGACTGATTGTAAATAAAATTTCAGGGTGAGATACAATATCCCACAATCTTTAATAACTCTACAGTAATATTATCTACACCAGCTCCTGTATTTTTTTAATGTTTTTAGCTTTCTGATTTCCTTTACAATTTCATGAGAATTTATTTCAGATTTTGTAGTTTCCTCATTTATAACTTAGGGAGACTCTCCACTGATTGATTCCCCTGTGCAGGATGATAGTCCCTAGTGGTTTCACTAAACCAGTAACTCAATATCTCTGCAATTTTAAAATCCTCAATGACTTCAACTCCGTTTTCATCTACAATAAGTCTCAATACCTTTCCTTCCTCTCTGTTTCGTAATATAGCCATAGAAATTTCTAGATGCATCGTTGAATGGTCCTCCTGCACCAATAATATTCTTCATGAACACATCCTTTGCATCTAGCTTTGCTCTTGTTAGTTTCTTGTTTTATTGTTTTGTCTTCTTGTCTCATAACTCTTTTGTGTTCCCGTCTCACTAGCGTCTTTAAAGTTCACACCTTCCATATGTTCTGTACTTCTCTTTATTATCTGCTTTGCAATAAATATTTCCTCTTCCTTTTTTTATTATCTAAGGGAGGCCAAATTTATAGTGTAGCACTAGATCTGTCTAAGGCGTTTGACAGAGTAAGCCATAAAATGGTAGTAAATAAGATAAAAACCATTGGAGTGGATAAGAAAGTCATTTGTTGGGTAGAAGAATTTTTAAAAGGTAGAAAACAGAAAGTTAGGGTAGGAAATGTAGTATCAAAAGAAGTGGAAGTAAAAATGGGTGTGCCACAGGGTAGCGTATTGGGACCATTGCTATTAATTATTCTAATGAATATTTGTGTTGATTGTTTACTTTTTGAAATTAGATTGTTTGCAGATGACATAATGCTGTATAAAAGAATCAAAACGATAGAGGATTGTAAACAGTTGCAGGGTGATCTGGACAGGATATCTAATTGGGTTGGTAAACATGGAATGAAGATAAATGCAAAGAAGAGTCAGCTAATTAGATACACAAATAAAAAACAAAAGGTTAATTATGAATATAAGGTGGGGAAAGAATTGCTTGTTATAGACTTTGTAACATAACAATCGTCTGCGCCAGGTGTCTGTAGCAGACGACGCTTGTTAACGATGTATTATCTTTGAGTAGTAGTAAGTCAGTCTGTCTCTGACCGCCGGACGAGATTGTTCGCGCGGAGGCACATTTCGGTCTAACAGTTTGGAAATTGTTACAGACTCAAGTAAAGTAGTCAAGTGATTTATGTAAGCGTGTGATGAATAGAATTTGTGATTCGGAAGAGAACATTTTTCTTAAAGTGGCTACATGTGGTGAGAGAAACTTAAATCAATGTGGTAGATCATTTGTTGAAGAAACTCTTTATCCTACGAACTTGTAATTTTCGGCGAAGTCCACTCCCTTATCTAAAATCTCATATTTGGTGGTGGTATTTTTCCGTTGGGTGAAATAGCTGTATCTTAACTATTACAATAAAGTCACTTTGTGTGAAGTTTCATATAAACTGTTGAACTGTTCTTTTTATTTAGTGAACACAACGCTCGAAATTTACCTAAACCTGGCGACCGCGGCATAATAACCTTTTTTTTATCTGTTTAATGAACTTATTTGTGTTTCTAAGAAAGTGACTGTGTGCTCAAATCAGTATTCAAAATTTAACCCAACATAAAGCATTTGTAGCCTAGCATGGCGACTCAGTGACAGGACGTGTGGTTAAATAGGCATCTGGAGGAGAAATTAACTTTCAATTCCGAGCATACACACGGGGATAAAGAGAACAAAAGATAAATTACGGCGAAGTGTGAATAAGGCGACAATTAGGCGCCAAGACGACAATAGTCAGAGTGGAAGATATACCACAACGACGACACGAGCCAGTGAGTCAAAGACGGCGAGTGAAGATAATCTACTTAGAGACCAGTTGGAGGTGGCGCTGCCTAGTGGAGAACGGAGTAATTCGACGAGAACTTCCGAGCGGAGCCGACCGGGGCAGCCGACGTCTACGCGGAGCAGACTTTCACGAGGGTGTCCTGGACCAGCCGAAGGAGGCCGAGCAGGAACAGCTGATCCGAGCCAGCCCGGGGCCATCCGAGGGGAGCCGAGCAGACCTGAAGGGAGATACCGGAAGCTAAGTGTGGGCTGCTGCTTGCAATTTGCCGCCAAGCGTCTTTTACTGTCCGTCCCATCCTTTTAATTTTTCTTGCTATTTCAAGTCACGCATAGGAAGGAAAACTGAGTTGAGTTTTTCTCTCCTTTTTTTGCCCATTCCTTTGTCATTCTGGTGACATTTACTGCATGTTGACGCTGCAGAAGTAGTTTGATTCCAGTTTGCATGCGCTTAATTCTGATCTAGTGGACGCGTTTGTGAAGAGCGGCGTTGTGTTGAAAGCGACTAAGTAACTGATTTATTGGAGATTTGCCGGTGCACTTATAACATAAACTTACCGAAATGGGCGAAGAGACGGAGCCAAAATTGGCTGAAATGCTGGCTAGGTTTGCGGAAACCCTAAAAAACAAATTTGATTCCAGATTTGAAACCCTTAATGGTAAACTCGAAATGATGGAAAAGGACGCAGAGGTTCGTCACAATAGCTTAGTCAAGGAGCAGAAATTGCACATGGCAGAGTTCGGGAGAAAACTTGACCATTATGGTGATATGTGGGTCGGGCAGATGGAGAAGTTGTCCTCTCAAATTTCCGAGTTAACAGAACAGGTTAAGAGGCCAAATGCAGAAGTAATTTCACAGACAGTGAGCGAAGGATTAAGGAAGAAGAAAATTCAGGAAGATGTTTTTTTGTTTGATACTTTATTAGGGGATGCCTTGAAGAATGAAGGTGAGACGAATTATAAAGGGGTTAGGGCTGTAGAAGCTGATGTTCGAGAATGTCAAGGGGAGTTTGTGGAGAAAAATATACAAGAGAAAACTTTCGAAGTTGCAGATGAAATTTTTTGTGATACCCTTGCGAAGGAGAAGGCTAAATTACGGGAGAATGAGGTTATAAAAATTGAAGTGGAGGGATTTTATCTGTAACTAACGGAGAAGTAAAGTTGGATAGAATCAAAGCAGTACGACAGCCATATGGCTTTGACAATATTGACTGGAGTGGGAGCAGTGGCCGACAGCCGGCGCGTAGCAGCATATACCGGGGCACTGTTGGAACCTGGGCCACAAAAGTTTCTAGCTCCGCAACACTAGCGAGCGCGGAAAAACAAGCGGTCGAGTTGTGTTACGCACTCGAACGTAATAAAGTGGCAGAATCAGTCATTTGTATAGCGAAACAGTCCCAGTTTGTAGGTGAGAAGGATACAATTGACAGAAAATTCATTCGGTGGAAAACTAATGAGGAGAATAAAATTGACAGAAAATCAATACGGTGGAAAACTAATGAGCATGGGAAAACAAGTGTTAAATTACCCGATTGTGACCAGACGGAAAAAAAAGTAATCCTATCCTGTTATTTGTATGTTCTTTCAATTATCAATCCTGTTTTCGAGAGAAAATCTCTGTGCTACTATAAATCCTACTTTTCCCATACCTTCGAAGGCGCGAACAGCAATATAGCAGCTCGAAGAAGTGTGGTAAAGTGAATAAAGTGACGCGTGTGATGTGATACTTTGGAGCATAAATGTGTACAGGTCATTGACCTGAGTGTAGCTGGTGTTTACATCAGGAGCAATGCTTCTGACAGCAAGTGGTTTGACTTGCGCTTGAATACTAATTTAGGTTGTCTTATTATTTTGTGTGCTGTGTTTTTTTTTTTTTGGGTTCTACCATTTTGTGTTTTGTTTCTTATGTTTGTTGTTTCTTATTTCTCATGTACATAACATTTTTCTTTTATGTCTCTTGAATTTAATGTGTAAAATGTTGTCTGTGAAAAACGGGAAACCACCAGAATAGAATTTAAATTGATTTTTTATTCTGATAATTGATATGGCCAGACACGATCAATTATCACAAGCTGTTAGGGAGGGAGTGTAACATAACAAGCGTCTGCGCCCTGTGTCTGCAGCAGACGACGCTTGTTAACGATGTATTATCTTTGAGTAATAGTAAGTCAGTCTGTCTCTGACCGCCGGACGAGATTGTTCGCGCGGAGGCACATTTCGGTCTAACAGTTTGGAAATTGTTACAGACTCAAGTAAAGTAGTCAAGTGATTTATGTAAGCGTGTGATGAATAGAATTTGTGATTCGGAAGAGAACATTTTTCTTAAAGTGGCTACATGTGGTGAGAGGAACTTAAATCAATGTGGTAGATCATTTGTTGTAGAAACTCTTTATCCTACGAACTTGTAATTTTCGGCAAAGTCCACACCCTTATCTAAAATCTCATATTTGGTGGTGGTATTTTTCCGTTGGGTGAAATAGCTGTATCTTAACTATTACAATAAAGTCACTTTGTGTGAAGTTGCATATAAACTGTTGAACTGTTCTTTTTATTTAGTGAACCCAACGCTCGAAATTTACCTAAACCTGGCGACCGCGGCATAAGAACTTTGTTATCTGTTTAATGAACTTATTTGTGTTTCTCAATAAGTGACTGTGTGCTGAAATCAGTATTCAAAGTTTAACCCAAACATTAAAAAAAACCTTTGTACCCTTGCAACTTGAATTGTAAATATCTCGGCATTGCATTTGATAACAAGCTTAACTGGGCAGGACACATAGGACAGGTGGTAGGAAAAAGTTTCAAAATTCTGCACTTGTTGGAGAGAGTGATGAGGGGATGCACGAGAGAAGTAAAGGAATTAGGTTACAAAACTTTGGTCAGACCATTGCTCGATTATGGTAATGTTGTATGGGACCTACATTTGAGTATCAAATACAGGAGTTGGAGAAGGTGCAAAGAAGGGCTGCTAGATTTGTTTCTGGATATTACCACAGAACGCAGTCAGTAACAGATATGATAAAAGAGCTTGAATGGGATTCATTGGAAGACAGAAGGAGTGTGAAGAGGGTCTTGGGAGTGTACAAGGCGTATACTGGCGATGAGGCATGGAAAGATACTGTGGTAAGAAATAAAAGTAATGCATGGAAGATTAAAGATGACCATGACCACAAGCTGGCACTCGATTTGACGGACAATGGTTTAGGAAGATTAACTTTTTTAGGTAAGGGTGTCAGGTAGTGGAATAAGTAACCAAGAGAAATAGGGCATAATTTACAACAAAAAAGTTGAAAGAATTTAAAATAGAAATATGTAGAGGGAAGGCGGTAGCAATAGGAATCTATACATATATAAAAAGCAAGTTTGTCATATATGACGTCAACTGTCACGTTATGACGTCGCAAAATGACGTCATGCTTTACAACATTGTTCTTGGTTATGCACGTTATTTAATAACATTTCTTAGCACCTGCGAATAAATTAACAGACAAAATCAACATATCAGTGTTTTGATGCCCATATTAACATAATATTTTTTCGGGAAACAGAAGGATTCCTTAAAATATTTGTCCATAGATATGTAAGATGAAAGTTTTAATTTTCGAACATCATTGTTAGCGTAAGCTTTGATTAAATTGTTACTTGGCATGGGTCAGAATTACAACTGGCCTTGACGCTGCAGCAGAGGACATGAATAATATAGGGTTTTCTTTAAAACAATTTAAACAGTGCCCTATTATTGAAATTATTAAATCGTTTGAACGGAAATAGGTGCACACTGATCAAAAACTGTGCAGCCTACAGTGCAATTGAAACAAATATTTCGTGGCATAATATAAGTTTATAAAATTTACTTTTATATTCTCTGCTTTCACTGAATAATTATACTGAGGCTATAATTTCTGAAACATGTAACTGTGTGAGCTAATCAAACGTTGTAATGTAGCTCTGAATCACGGATAACAAAAAAGAAAGGTGTAACAATTCTTGAAAATTTTGATCACGTTTATGCAGTAATACATTTCTAATACACCCATCAAGGTAGTATATAAAGCACAAACTTCAAGCAAAAAAAAATAAATCTATTGTAACTTTACGCACTAAGTGATTAGAGTTATGGAGGAAGGAAATATATGGAGGAGAAGTGACGTTAAATTGGTGAAGCAGGGTCTAAACTCTCCCGCATGGCGGCAGCAGCGGTATTGCGCTTCCAAACATTGCGATGTTCCCAGTATATCCCGAAAACTAAGCGAGATATCGAAAAATTTTATTCTTTATTTTCGATTTGTCTCGTCGTGTTACATAAGAATCCATCATTAAATTTGAGTTTTGCGAAATTTTTCTTCTCCATTTCAACTCAAGAAACCTCACTTTTGATACAGTATATCTCTAGAACTAGGTGAGATATCGAAAATTTTTATTCTTTATTTTTCATTTGTCTCGTCTTTTTAAATAAGAATCCATCATCAAATTTGACTTTAACCAATTTTTTCTTCTGAATTTCAACCAAAACCATTTCACATTTGGGACAGAATATCTCGAAAACTAAGCAGAATATCAAAAAATTTTATTCTTCAATTTTTATTTCGAGTTACATAATAATCCATCACCAGATATCGGCGTCACCTTTATCCTAGAGTCCCCTTGAGGTTTCTGTACATATTCCCCGTGTCTGTATGGAAGCGGCCATGCCCCCTCCACTCCCGCCATGCCCCCACCCCACTCCTCCTCCGCCCTGCTTCACTTCAATGCGTGGTGAAGGTCTCTTGCGTCGTCTCCATATGTTTCCTTCCTCCATGATTAGAGTACGCCGTTACTTATCGTATGTTACCTCCAGCGATACTAATATTACGTGCAACAAAATACACCAATGACCAAAAATGATGAAAATCGAACCAACTTTATAATCAGAACAAAGTGCATTAAGCCACAAAAGGAAGCATCTATGTCAATTCTGGTCCAGGCTACATTCCAACCTATCCACAGGCGCTGCTAATGATTCTGATCGAAAATCATGACTATTAGAATTCAAATTTCTAGCGAATTATACTTTAACAACAATAACCAAACGCCGTTTTGGTACAGGTTGCATTTCAACTATGAAAACTAAATTCCTTTGTTCGCTAACGATTCAAAGTTGTTGCAGTTTTTGTGTGTATTTTGTTCCATATTTATATTTTTCATGGCTGTGATAGCAACATATTTTCGAATAATATCGACCAAAGAAGGTGTGCAAGATCTTACACTTCGCTATATAGCTCCCCCCAGTCGCACGCGTTACGGCACTTTTTGAGTGATGTTTGTGAGGTATGTATATATTTTACAGCTCTAAGAACAACAAACATTAAACAATATAATCTATCGAACGTGTGTAACAATTTTCAGACCAAAAGGACATTTCCTTTATGAGTCCCAGTAATTACGCTACAGCCAAAACTTATATAGCGATGCATTATTGCCTTTAAAATGCGATATAGTACATGTATTAATGTGCGTGAGATGGATGTAATGTTTTTCTGGTGGCAAGTTCAGAGTAGTATGTGGTTAGGTTGAAATGCAACCTGGACCCGGATGGAAACTGAATCTTTTTGTTACAGTGCTTTGCACGAGAAATTTCATTGAATTTTATTTTATAACAATTCTATTTAGTTAAGCAATTGCTAAGAAATTAATTGTCAGAACACCTAAAGAAAACTATGTACTTTGTTTAAATTGGCATATTAATTATCAGTTTTTTTTTTACTGAAATCATTACATGGTTTGAATGAAAGAAGTTCCAGATTAATCGCGATCTATGTAGCCTAAACCACAATCACGAGTAAATATTACGTGGCATAGCGTAAGATGTTATTTATTTTTTGGCATCCTTCGTTATTCACTTATTTGAGCCGTTGTAACCACGGAGGAAGGAATATATGGAGACGACGCAAGGGACCTTCGCCATATACTGGAGTGAAACCGGGTGGAGACAAGTGGGGAGGGGAGGCCGCCATATTGCTTGACCAGAGAAACACGGAAATATGCACAAAAACCTCAAGGGAATCATAAGACAACCGTGGCACCGCAATTTGATGATGGATTATTATGTAACTCGACGAGACACATCAAAAATGAAGAATAATTTTTTTTGATATCGTGCTTAGTTCTCGAGATATACTGTCTCAAAGGGTGGAGTTTCTGGTTGAAATTCAGAAGAAACGTGTCCCCAAAGTCAAATTTGGTGATAGATTCTTATGTAACACGACGATACAAATCGAAAATAAAGAATAAAATTTTTCGATATCTCGCTTAGTTCGCGAGATATACTGTCTCAAAAGTGAGGTTGTTAGGTTATGAGGGGATTCAACGAAAACCGTGGCGCCGCAATTTGATGACGAATTCTTATGTAACTCGATGAGGGAAACTGAAAGTAGAGAATAAATTTTTTTGATATCTCGCTTAGTTCTCGAGATATTGTACCTTAAAATTGACGTGGTTAGGTTGAAATGCGGCCTGGACCAGAAAAAACTATCGCCATATCCATATTTGATGATGAATTCGGACGTAACTTAATGAGCAGGTAATTCTTTTTAACTTGAATAACAAACTGTTTATTTCTACAGTCCTTAAATTTTAGTTGATGTTCAAATAGGTTATTTTCACATTCTATTTCAGTAATTGACAAGGAAGATTTCAAAATCTAGAAATATAGTTGTAGACATATATAGAAACAGAAACAAGTCATATCAGGAATTTAAAAAAAAGAGCATAAGGCAATGTTTAGAGCTTTAAAAAAAATTAATACTTCATAAAACCTCATAGGTTCTGAGCTTACTTAGAAGATATTGTATTGATAGTGGCCTATATAATTTTGCTAGAAAAATCAGTATATTAAAAAATCAGAAGCTAACAGCTAATAATAAATAAATTGTTTGTTCTCTACTGGTATACACCGCATTTCAACCTGCCAACATTTCCATTAATATTTCCGCTACAAAACCAAACTATGTAGACACATCTAAACACAAGAAATGCATCGCGAACTACATTTCCGTCAACAAAGTTTATTTCATCACGTTTAGTAGTTCGCACAGCACAAATTATCACGATTAATTTCATTGTGCAATTTCAGTGTAAACTTAAACGTGAGTAATGCATGCAGAATACCATATTCACTGTGTCGCGATGTAAACATGACCCGTTTAAATTCAAATTTCCAACATTTGTCTACAATAAGGCGAGCTTTTCAGGTGCAAAATAGTAACATATGCTAATTGTCTACACTACACCAACAAAAATTTGAGAATAATATGATCCTATTGAGAGCAATGAATAAATTTATAGCGAATGGCACTAATGTTGCGGTTGCCTGTCAGATACTTCAAGAACGATAATTACAATGTGACTTACTTATGAAACGCTATTCCAGGTTTTTTCCTATCTCGTCTGTTTGTGCAACCATATGCATCACAACTTGGCATTATAGAAAACTTTAGAATATTAGAAAATGAAATATTCTCAGCAGCTGACACAGTGCAAACAGCCCAATGTTTTGGTACTCCTACGATGACCGCCGCGCAGGCACAGTTTTTTCACGAGGTTTCCCGGATTTCGCGTTATCTCGTCTCCATATATTCCTTCCTCCATGGTTGTAAGCATGGAGGAAGGAATATATGGAGACGAGATAACGCGAAATCCGTGAAACCTCGTGAAAAAACTGTGCCTGTGCGGCGGACATCATAGGAGTACCAAAACATTGGGCTGTTTGCACTGTGTCAGCTGCTGAGAATGTTTCATTTTCTAATATTCTAAAGTTTTCTATAATGCCAAGTTGTGATGCATATTGTTGCACAAACAGACGAGATAGGAAAAAACCTGGAATAGCGTTACATAAGTAAGTCACATTGTAATTATCGTTCTTGATCTTACAGGCAACTGCAACATTAGTGCCATTCGCTATAAATTTATTCATTGCTCTCAATAGGATCATATTATTCTCAAATTTTTGTTGGTGTAGTGTAGACAATTAGCATATGTTACTATTTTGCACCTGAAATGCTAGCCTTATTGTGGACAAACGTTGGAAATTTAATTTAAACGGGTCATGTTTACATCGCGACACAGTGAATATGGTATTCTGCAAGCATTACTCACGTTTAAGTTTACACTGAAATTGCACGATGAAATTAATCGTGATAATTTGTGCTGTGCGAACTACTAAACGTGATGAAATAAACTTTGTTGACGGAAATGTAGTTCGCGATGCATTTCTTGTGTTTAGATGTGTCTACATAATTGGAAATGTTGGCAGGTTGAAATGCGGTTTATACCAGAAGAGAACAAACAATTTATTTATTATTAGCTGTTAGCTTCTGATTTTTGAATGTACTGATTTTTCTAGCAAAATTATATAGGCCACTACCAGTACAATATCTTCTAAGTAAGCTCAGAAACTATGAGGTTTTATGAAGTATTAATTTTTTTTAAAGCTCTAAACATTGACTTATGCTTTTTTTTTTTTAATTTCAGATATGACTTGTTTCTGTTTGTAAATATGTCTACAAGTATATTTCTAGATTTTGAAATCTTCCTTGTCAATTTTTGAAATAGAATGTGAAAATATAACCTATTTGAACATCAACTAAAATTTAAGGACTGTAGAAATATTCAAGTTAAAAAGAATTACCTGCTCATTAAGTTACATCCGAATTCATCATCAAATATGGATATGGCGATAGTTTTTTTCTGGTCCAGGCCGCATTTCAACCTAACCACGTCAATTTTAAGGTACAATATCTCGAGAACTAAGCGAGATATCAAAAAATTTTATTATTTACTTTCAGTTTCCCTCATCGAGTTACATAAGAATTCGTCATCAAATTACGGCTCCACGGTTATCGTTGAATCCCCTCATAACCTAACAACCTCACTTTTGAGACAGTATATCTCGCGAACTAAGCGAGATATCGAAAAATTTTATTGTTTATTTTCGATTTGTATCGTCGTGTTACATAAGAATCTATCACCAAATTTGACTTTGGGGACACGTTTCTTCTGAATTTCAACCAGAAACTCCACTCTTTTGAGGCAGTATATCTCGAGGACAAAGCACGATATCAAAAAATTTTATTCTTCATTTTTGATGTGTCTCGTCGAGTTATATAATAATCCACCATCAAATTCCGGTGCCACGGTTGTCTTATGATTCCCTTGAGGTTTTTGTGCATATTTCCTTGTTTCTCTGGTCAAGCAATATGGCGGCCTCCCCTCCCCACTTGTCTCCATCCGGTATCACTCCAGTATGTGGCGAAGGTCCCTTGCGTCGTCTCCATATATTCCTTCCTCCATGGTTGTAAGCTGTGTCAGCCGTTAAACCATCGATCTTCATCACAGGTAATAATAAAGAAAGGCGTCAGAACCCCTGAAGATTCGGGATCAAGTTTATATCGTGATGCATGATGACACTGACATGCGATACAGGGAATGTATTATGCCTGGCACACACACTCATGCTTGTCGATCGTTTTACTTGTACAGTCTCAAGTTGTAAAGCAAGACGGAACAATTGACGGAACGCAGTTAAGCCCACACACACTCCGTCTGCTACTTCATTTTGCTGTCAGTTACTAAATGTCAACATGGCTAACACTCAGAAATTAGTTGTTGCTGCGGCTATTGTTCTGATACTGGTAATTAGAAAGAAAAAAAGGAACAGAATTAGAGAGAAATGGTCAAAACAGTGGTTATTGGAGCGAGCACAATTTAGTCACATCAATTTACTAAATGAATTGAGGCTAGAACTTGAAGATTGGTTTAATTATGTTCTGATGGATTCAGAATCCGTTTGTGGACTGCAACAGGGACATAATAGACATTCTGGACGGGAAGAAAACGAAGTACGAAATCTTTTTTGGGACATTTTAACGCTGAAGGAAAGGTTCATTGGCAAGATAACATGGTTTATGCCAATTAAAACCTATACCTAACTTTCTCAAAATAAAGAACCCATTTTGTGCTCTTTTCTTAGTACTAAAACTTGAGCAAGTATAATTTGACATTTTATATGCATACTGTAACTATGTACCTAATTGTGTTTGCTAATAAAATTATATTTGTTACATAACTCATTAACAGAACCCGCAGTTGTGTCTTTAGTTTTTGTCTATGCCATTCCTTGTCTTGACTTTTCTTGATCAGTAAGAAACAGCAACTAGTCGAAATACCAAAAATTTGGCTTTTCGATGTTTTCAATACCAGACCCAGAGCTACGCGATTCATTATATTTCTTCTGTGCCTTCCGAAAACAAGTTCTTAATGAATTCACTTTTTTAATAACAGTTCTTTATTTGCGTGCTGATCAACTTCTTTCAATTTATTGATAAGAATATCATATGCAGCACTTTTTTCTGTTTGTTTAAATAATCTTTACTTTTGATTTTCCACAGATATTCATTTTCATAAATTCAGTTAGAAATTCACGAGACAGTAGTCTAATATGAGTCATTCCCTACTAAGAAGACGCACACACTCTCCGTTTTGCTGGAAGGCAAGTAGGAACGCGCTCGGAAAATCAAGAGCACTCTTCATGCCTTCAAGCCAAACAATTGACGGAACACAACAATTGAGTCGATCGACTTGTCCCCACACACACTCCTCCTTGCATTACAACTTGCGACTGTACAAGCAAAACGATCGACAAGCATGAGTGTGTATGGCAGGCTTTAATTCGCGTGTGATTGAAGCTTTGCTTTCTAGCGGCAATATTAGCTGAGTTGGATTAGGCTGAAATGCGTCCTGGACCAAGTTGACAACTGAAGCTTTCTTTTACAGCACAAGGGACGATAAATAACAATGAGCTTTATTTTATAACAATTCTGTTTAGTTCAGCAACTGCAGAGAAATAAATTACCATAACACTCCGTTGATCCCGTGACGGGCTTTGGGGCTAGTAAATAATAATAGGGGAAGTGAAGTGTTGTCATTTGTCCTGTAGAAAATGTAACTATGTGCAGCGAGTGAGAAGTGTATTTTTTGTTTGTGAACTGTGTAGTGTATGAGGTGGATATGTGGGGATCGTGCCGGCATTCGCTTTGACGGCTGCTGAAAACAGCCTAAAAACCATCGAATCTAAGACAGGAAAATAACGGTGAGACGGAAAACTATGTGTATTGGAAAATAGGACACCGGGACAAATACTTGAACTCAATCAGTATGAAGTAAGAAATAAGTGCTATATGATTATTTTATTTTAGTTCGCTTCCATGTTTCTTATACCTTGTTTCGAATTTTCTGTGTGCTTGATCAATGTGTTGAGTTTGACCGTCATTATATATTTGTCTGTATTTCTGAGTTTTAGAATATGGTGACTCGTATGAGGTTTTTTCTGTACCGAGTCATCCGTCCTCATATTTTTTCGAATTATCGATTTTAAAAAATCAATTTTGTGTGTCTTTGTTGATATAAGTCGTTGCATGCCATTCCTTTTATTTAGTTTGTAGTGTGGAGTTTCATTTGATGCTGAGGTGCTGTGGTGTATACAATTATTTTCTTTAACAACGGAAAAAAAATTGCTGAAGGGATTTAAACATAAAATTGAAAAATCGAAAAGGTGACGGGGACGGGGGGAGGGGGGAATTTAACACTAAAATAATAAAATAATAAATAATAAAGAATACTAAGAAGTTTATAATTGCTAACTGCGTGCGCAGCATCGCAATTCTATTCAAATGATTGCTTTAGTAGTCTCTTTTTTTTTTTTTGTAACTGCTTAATGTCTCTTAACAGCGAGGTCTTTAGAGACGGGAAAGGATGGGGGGCAAGGAATGGGAAGGAATTCGGCCATGGCCTTTTGAAGGAAGCATCCCGGCATTTGCCTGGAGTGATTTGGGAAAACCATGGAAAACCCAAATCTGGATGCCCGGACGGGGATTCGAACCGCCGTCCTCCCGAATGCGAGGCCAGAACGCTAACCGTTACACCACCACGCTCGGTGCTTTAGTAGTCATCAGTTCATTACATATTAATAATGCGCGAGGAAAATGATACAAAACATCCCTTCATGTGGCTTTTTTAGTGATACATTTGAGAAAGTAATTCTATCATATCTGAATATTTTTCTCTCCAGCGTAAACTCTTTATATTAACAGTCGTAACTGCGAATGGAATGCTTCGTAACACGTAATATCTTTGTATATATTATGTGTTGCTTTCTTTATCTGCTTAATTATTTTCTAATTTTTCCCTTCTACAATAATTTTTTAAACAACGGGAGGAAAATGCTGAAGGGTTTTAAACATAAAATTCCAAAATCGCAAAGGAGACCGGGAGGGGACGGGGGGAATTTAACACTGAAACTGTGTAAGATAATCATTAAAATAATACTAAGCAATGTATAATTGAAGGGGTCGAAATTGAGTTATTCACGCTACGACATTCTTAACGATGCCCTCCTCATCTTGGATTGAAAAAAATCCGACTTTCTCCAACAGGTGACAGGTGATGACGTAGTGTAGTTCTATACTCTTCTGTCTGGTGTCATTTTCAGAAGATACATAGTCACAAGCCACATCAAAATGGCTGAATGCTCAGGTACATTTGAAGATGCTTCGCATGTTCTAGGCGTATATGACAGTGACAGTAGTGTAAATGAGGATTCTGATCCTTTTGACAGCAATTCTGATGAGTCTTGGTGTCCATCAAGCAACAGTACTAGCTCAGATGATGTTTCAGTAAGTATATAAAAATATTTTTTACCAGTGACCATTGTGTAGTGGCTTGTGACTTTGTTTCTCTTAACATTGCTCACACCGTTGATCGTCGTATTTTGTGTTAATGAGAAACCTTTAGAGCCATATTTTAATGTCCACAGATTGCAGTAACAATATATTTTTAATGGCTACAAACTTGTAAGAATATTTTTATTATCAATGCCATTTCAGCAGCCTATAATGATTCATGTGGCTTGTGACTGTATCTCACGGAAATTCTGTGACTATTTTTCTATTTATACTACAGCTTGAAATAAGTAGAGGAAGTGAAGTATCACCTCAGAAACCAAACTCTTCAAGGAAAAGAAAGCGAAATATTGATCAGTGGAAAAAAATGAAGGCCAAACGTCGACGTAATGCTGGTCAACAGTATGTGTCGTCTAAAACCAACAAGGCTGTTCAGGCAGCATCTTTGGGAAGTCCCTGTAGGTGCTCAAATAAGTGCTATACAAAACTACTCGGAGAAGAAGAAAATATTTTCCACTCGTTTTGGGACATAGGAAACTTTAATGCCCAGAACACTTACCTAACCTGCTGTATGAAAATGGTACCTAAAAAGCGAAGGTTCGTTTCACTTTATTAACACGACTGGAGCAAATGGCAAACATGGCAATCATCCACATAAATTTCAAGACGAAGCCGTGGAAGGTGTCAGAGACTTCCTCAATGCTATACCAAAATATACCAGTCACTACAGTAGGCAACAGAATCATAACAAAGTTTATTTTGGATGTGAGCTTACTATTGCATCCTTATTTCGTGACAAGTACTCTGAATATTGCAAGGAAAAGGGTGTCCCTACGGTATCAAAAAGCAAATTCAGGTAAATTTTTGTATCAGAATTTAACATAGGCTTCAAACTGCCGAAAAGCGACACCTGTTCAAAATGTGGTGCCTTTCTAACGGCAACAAGTAACCCAGAATTATGTGCAGAAGAAATTGCACAAAGGAAACAACAACATGAGTTGCATCTAAGAAAGGCTGATAGTGGACAAAATATGATCGTGTCTTTAACTGCTCTGGCTAAAGAGAATGTGAAAGAGCACCATGTAATAGCAATGGACATGCAACAAACGTTTCCCACACCAAAACTAACAGTTAGCCTAGCATTTTACAAGAGAAAAATATGGACGTATAACTACGGTATCCACGATTGTGGGTCATATAAAGGATTCATGTTTCTGTGGCGTGAGAAAGACGGGGGAAGGGGTTCAGATGAAGTTGGGAGCTGTCTATTAAAATACTTGGAGATAACTAACACTCAAGCCAAAAATCTCCACATCATCACAGATAACTGCAAGGGCCAGGCCAATAATTGGTCTCTTATTGCCCTGGAAAGGACTGTCGTTGCTACCAAAAGATTTGAATCTGTGCAGCATTATTTCCCCGTGGTAGGTCATACCAGACTTCCTTGCGATCGTGATTTTGGTCGCATTGAAACGTATGCGAGAAGCAGACGTCCAATAGTATACACGCCAGATGAATGGGCAGAAGTAGTAAAATCTGCTAGTAAAAATTTCATTGTGACAAGACTTCAGAAGCTTGGCCGATCTGAAGTCATTAATCTCTATACCCACTTTATTGACATCTGGAGATCCCATTCGCTTTAGTGAAGCTACTCAATTTAAGTTTGATTATAAAGATCCCTTCAAGCTAAGTGTGAAGCACTGCTACTCAGACATAGGAACCTTCAAGTCAGTGGATTTACGTAGCAAGAGGAAAGGAAGGCCTACTTAACCAGATCTATTTCAGCTGCCAATAAAATATAGAAAGCCACTTCCAATTAATCAGAAAAAAATTGACGACATATTGTCTCTTATGGCATACATACCTACAGCATATCAAAGTTTTTTTCGGTTATGTGCTGGAAATAATGTGAATGATGATGACATAGAAGAACTTCTTTGATTTCACATATTTGTTGTAAAATAATGTATTAGACTGACTTATCTGTTATGTATGTGTGTGTGTGAAACTACAAAAATTATTACAAATTAGTACTATTTGTATAAATTTCAAAATAAAAGCTTAAAAAATGTATTGTTCAGTTATAAATTATTTTCCGGGAGATACAGTCATAAGCCACTTTCAACCACATCATAATTAAAATGACTCTAAAATTAATATTACATAACAGAAAGAAAGTCGGGTATTTTACACAAGGTTTGCAATGTACTAACGTATAATTAAAAGCTAAAAGGAAGTGACTATTCTGTATTCAACATTTTTATATTTCCATGGAACTTTAAAATCGCTGTATCTCAAAACGAGTTGAATGTGGCTTGTGACTATCTCTCTCCTATCCCTTCAATTGCTAACTGCTTGCACAGCATCGTAATTCAATTTAATTAATTGCTTTAGTAGCGATCAGTTCATTGCATATTAATAATGCGTGATATGAAATTGAGGAAAATGATACGAAACATTATGTGGCTTTGTTTAGTGATATAAATTTGAGAAAGTAATCCTATCACATTCAGATCAGAATATTTCCCCCAGCGTAAACTCTTTATTTTAACACTCGTAACTGTGAATGGAATGCTTCGTTTGAACACGCAGTATCTTTGTATTAAAACCGTTAGCTTCCAGCTTTGTGTGTTTTACGTTGTGTGTTTGGTGTTGCTGTAATAGAAGGTAATACTGCGTATTACTCTGTCCAGACAACAAGAGGAGGCGGTATGGAGATAGAAAATGCTGTCCGCATTAAAGAAGAGGTGGGTTTACTTCTTTTGTATGTGTATGGAGTCGTACAGTTCATGTATTGCTGCTTCACAACATGGCGGTTGTTTTTATTCGCCTCGTGCTTACTAGTCTGTTGGCTGTGTGGTTGATGTTCTGTGTTGAGCGAGCTCATGTTACTAATTAATCTGTATAAGTGGAATCGTGTGATATTCGCCGTGTATTTAACTATCTTAGCTGCAACGTACAAACAAATTGCTTTGCAGAAGTCGTGTATATTCCAACAGTTTACAGTGTTCAATACGGATTTATTTAAACCCATACAGAACGTTAGTTTTCACTTTAATGGAAAGATGTGAAAATTTTTCAGTACTATTGAGAAAACAAAGCTGTTTCGGCTCCACGCCAATACGTCGGAATCTTCAATAATTGTCAAATCGCTTTGATATGTGGCACGTATGTTCCTTGGGCGATAATGTTTGAATAAAAGTGTATATAGAAGCTTGCAAGCATATACAAATTAAGTAAACTCACTCTAAATGTGGGTAGGTGCATACATGTTATTATGCAAGAAACGCACGTTAATAGCTATTGACATTTATTCCACGCGTTTTTTTAATCATTATTGAATAATAACTGCTTTCCAGATGCAAATTGGAGATACATAATAAGTAGAAAATCAGTAACATTTACAATTTCTCTGTGCGCGCTGGACATATTGTTTTACAATGCTAAGATATATTGCATGGCAGCCAACCTTCCAGGGTAAAACATGGCTTCTATGTAACGAATGTTTCATACAGAGCATTTAAGTTCGTTTAATTTTTTTTGCTAATAGCAGTTGTGGTTAGGTTGAAATGCAGCCTGGACCAGGAATTAAGACTAAAAAACACACAGAATAAATATCAACATGTAATAACGTGTATTTCTTTTGTAATAACAGTGCATCTACTCACATTTGAAGTGATTTTACCTTATTTCCACACATTCCAAACTTAACGTTATTCACTTTTAATCAAATATTATCGCCCAAGGAATGTGTGTACCAAATTTCAGACCGATAGGACAATTTTTGTAGGTTCCAACGTATTAACGTGTTACCTCTGTTTCCTCGGATGTTTAGCAACACATTCACGTTTTTGTTGTATCGACACTGGACATGTTCACTGCAATCCCATTTGCTTAGAATGAGTTGTGAAGTTGATTTATTATTTATGTTGATTCGACTAACAGTATGTTCTAAATGACACATGCTTTGGAGGTCAACCGGTGTCTAGTTGTCTGATGATTATTTTTTTGAATATCTCACCCTCCCTTTTAGTTAAAATTACTTAGATGTGATGTTCTGTCAGTGCGCTGCAAGTCTGGTATCTATACAACAGACTGGCACAGGTCTAGAGACTGCTGTCAAAATTTAAGAAAAGTATAAAACGAAAATTATTTTTTGTTAAACATGTGTGTTGCAGTCAGTGATTTCTTATCAGTTAGTATCCTTTTATTGCACCACAAGTGTAACTATATATTATTTACATTTCTTCTATTGTGCTTTTGGGAAGAGGTGTGGGTGATAGCACAATCACTGGGACTCGTCAAGGTATTGTCGTTTTGGTCTGGAAACTGTTGCACATGTTCGTTGGGTGATATTATTTATGTTGCTCCTAGAGCCGTAAAATATATCCATCCTCACAAACTTCACTCAAAAAGTGCCGTAACGTAAGGTGGTGAGTGACTGGGAGAAAGAATATAGCGATGTATAAATGTAGCGCATTTTTTTCTACTATATTATTTTTAAAAAGTTTCTATTACACCATCAAGATAATGTATAGTGCACAAACTTCACACAAAATAAAATAAAAATTGATGTAATATTACACACTAAGTGATGAAAGGATACCATTTGTTATCATATGCGACTTCTAGCAATAATATTACGTGCAACAGAATGAATCAACGACCAACAACTATGAAAACCAAACCAACTTAACTTTATTATAAAAACTAAATTTATGGTCTATTAAGCTACAAAAGGAAGTTTCTATGCCCATTTGGTCCAGGTTGCATTCCAAAATATCCACAGGTGCTACTAATGATTCTGCTTGAAAATAATGATAAGTTAAATGTTTAATAAATCCAAATTTCTAGCAAATTATGCTTTAAAACTACAAGAACCAAACACCATTTTGGTACATGCTGCATTTCAACTATAAAAATTAATTCCTGCGATCAAATGCTGAAACAAGCATATTGCTGCACTTTCAACCTAAACACAAGCTACGTAAATATTGCCGCAACCTACTTTGATAAATGCCGTAGAATATTAACATCTTGGCCATAACATGTGGATATGTTTCTTCACAATGTAATACCTATTATCGTTGGATGTCACAATTATGTACGTAAATGAGGCAACTAACATTCGCTTACAGTTCAGTTTTTTTTTATAGTGTGTAATCTTTTCTGTACTTATACTTTTATAGCAACATATTCCCAAATAATATCGTTCAAGGAACGTGTGCATCATCATTATACTTCGCAATGAGGCTTTCCCAGTTGCTCGCGGAATAGTGTTACGGCACTTTTCGAGTGAAGTTCGTGAGGTATCTATATATTTTACAGCCTTAAGAGCAACATATATTAAACAGCATCACCAAACAAGTGTGTGCAACTGTTTTCAGACCAAAACGACAATTCCTTGATGAGTCCCAGTGATTGCGCTAGAGCCGAGGTATTTTTCACAGTGACATATAGGTCTGCCTTGTTAACATAATCAATTATGTTTGCTGTAAATAACACAGTTATAATGATGCTATGAAACTCTGGGTAGTATCTAGATCGTGATACCGCTACCACTACTTTCCTCCTCACGGAGAACAACGATGTAAACACAAATTGCTGCTGTTACTTATGACATACCCAGTTCTCCGGCAGATATAAATGTGTTTCTTGCATGTATGGGAACAAAGCAGATGTGACATATCCATAATTTATGATTAATAATAATAATTTTGAATATTAGTATAATTATCTAGAATAAGACAAAAGGTTTTCTGGCATATTGATCACGATAGTGTAATAACAGTGTTGGTAAACGAATTATAACAACATAAACTGTTTTGTTTTCTCTCTGGCAGTTATGGTTAGGTTGAAATATGGCCTGGACCAGCAGAAAAATTCCCCGCAGGGGCCTGGTACGCAAGTGCCAGGTACGGGTTTGGCGAACCCGCGATGCCCGAGCTGGAAACTTGTGAGCGCCGCAAGTTTCCCACACCGTAAACTCCTACCATGCTTCAACTACCACCGTAGGGCGTGGCAGGTGGAACGTTGTGTGCCTAGGAAAACGGGGATCTTGGCTTCATCGCCCGGATCGCGAGGAACGGTACAAACCTCTATAAAAAAACCCTTTAACCTCAAGGTCGGACACGTGCCGAGGAGGTGCATGGGTGAGAGGCAGATCACTCGATAACGTGCAACCTCAGGGGCAGCCTGCGCACCCCTGTTGTATTAGCGCTTCTTTTTAAACTGGTTTTACTCGTGGGACCAAAACGAAGTCATCCACTAAAACCACAAAACCCTGCGGTACGGGTGTGCCGCAGGTTAATCCTAATACACCCAGTTCTAAGAAGCGGGTGAGGGTTGATAGCCCCCCCCCCCGCTTCCGATAGTAAGAGTAACGGAAAGGTATGTTCGATTGCGAACGCCTTTGTTGTAATGATAAGAAAGGAAGAATCGTTCGAGAAAGTGTCGCCGTTTTATATCCAAAAAGGATTACAGGGTCTCGTAGGGACCCTAAACTCTGTAAAGAAGCTGAGGAACGGGACACTGCTGCTGGAAACATCCACCAGTCGGCAGGCTAACACACTCCTTAACTGTGTGAAACTCGGGGAGTTCGCGGTTACTTGCGAACTCCACAAAACGCTGAACTGTTCTAAGGGTGTAGTCACCTGTCGTGACATCATTGACATGGGAACCGAGGAACTTGTTAAGGAGTGGGAAGATCAGAAAGTGGTTGAGGTACGTCAGATTACGCGAAGGGTTAATGGCAGTATTGATAAGACTGCCACCTTCGTCCTGACGTTTGACACTCCACTACTGCCAAAGAATATCAAAGCAGGCTACATAAATCTTAACGTCCGTCCGTATGTTCCGGATCCGATGCGCTGTTTCCAGTGTCAGCGGTTCGGACATTCGACGGCGTCATGTAAGGGCAGTCCCACCTGTGGTAAATGCGGCAAGGGGGCACATGAGCCGGGTGTCAGTTGTACGCTACCACAGGTGTGCGTCAACTGCTCCGGATCGCACCCGGCCTGGAGTAGGGAGTGTCAAGTGTATCTTGAAGAGCGCAAGATACAGGAGCTGAAGACCAAAGAACGGATTCCCTATGTGGAAGCAAAAAAGAAAGCCAGGTCGCTCGCCGCTCGAATCTTTGGGACTACTTTTGCAAAGATGGCTTCAGCTCCCGTCAGGAAGCAGAGTGCTGCTACCCAGACGTCCTTTGCTGACATGAGCACGAGTACTTCGTGCTCATGTCAATGCAAATGCGGTGCCAAACCCGCTATGGTCCTAACACCCAAGGCCACCAACGTCGGTAGCAGCACATCTGACACCTCGACCACACCAGCAGCAGTAAGAAATTGTCCACCAGCACCAACAGTAGCACTCAAGGTCACACCACCTCCTATCCATCCACGTGCTGTTACAGCTTGTGGCTACTACCATCTGCTACATCTGTCACAGTGGAGGTGATCAGAAGATCCGGGGTCGGAAATTTCAGACAGACAGACCCGACCCAGTTTATTAAGTCCCCCTCTTCGTCTCCTCCCAGACTGCCTAGCAATAGGGAGGGGAAGAGCAGAGGAAGAAAAAGGATGGGAGACTGAGGAGTCCTCTGGGTCGGAGATGTCTGTCTCTGCTTCCGTGGAGGAAGAAATTGAGATGCTGGTGGACGAGTCTGGTCCCGTTCCCCAGCATACAGCGACCGATGACCCACCCGAACCGGGGCGGGTAAAATTAAATCGGTAGGATGGCTCCCATACTCCAGTGGAACATCAACGGTTTTATGGCTCACAAAGAGGAGTTACAGCTCTTAGCACGGTCTGATCCTTTGTGTCTCTGCCTCCAAGAGACACACTTCAGACCAACGCACCAACCTGTGCTAAGAGGCTATAATATTTACCGGAAGGATGATACCGAGGGTGATCGAGCTAAGGGGGGAGTGGCTGTGTTTGTTCGGAACACAGTTCACTCCGAACCTGTTGCTCTCACCTCTAACCTACAGGCAGTAGCTGCCAAAATTCATGGACCGGTACAATTGACAGTAGTGCTCGTTATATCTACCGCCGGGGTCACCTGTTGATTTAGGTCAACTGGCTGATCTATTGCGGCAAATTTCCCGGCCCTTTCTCCTGCTAGGAGACTTCAACGCGCACAGTGTGCTGTGGGGGTCGACCACCGATTGCCCCAGAGGCCGGGAAATCTGTAGATTATTGGAGCGAGAGGACGTATGTGTCCTTAATACCGGCCAAATGACTCACTTTACTACTGCTACCGGTACGTCCACTGCCATTGATCTCTCTCTTTGCTCTCCTTCACTGGCGGACTCCGTGCGCTGGGAAGTGGATCGTGACCTTCATGGAAGCGACCACTTCCCGATACGGCTGCACGTGGAGCTCGGCCGTGGAGAAAGAACTATCCACCACAAATGGAATGTCAGCAGAGCTGATTGGCAGCTCTATAGCCGTTCCGTCACTCTCCACCAGTGTGAGAATATTGAAGAAAAGGTGAAACACTTCACCGAAGTTATTCACCGGGCAGCTGATATTTCGATGCCTAGCAACTCAGGAGCGCCGCGAAGAACGCCAGTCCCTTGGTGGAGCGATGAATGTCGTTCAGCCATTCAGGGCCGCAGGCGAGCCTTGCGCCGTTTCAGGTTGCACCCGACACCTGACAACCTTGCGGCGTTCAGAGTTGCTAGAGCAAAGGCGCGTCGAGTGATTAAGGAGAGCAAGAGAAGATCATGGCAGACTTTTGTGAGCAACATTAACCGTTCCACTTCATCAACAAAGGTATGGGAGTCAATCCGCCGTATATCTGGAAGGTGCTCTCGATCACCAGTATCTGGATTACTGGATCAGGGGCGTGTAGTCACCGACGAACGAAGCATAGCGCAGTTGATGGCAGAGTCATTCGCTGCTATCACTTCCACTGCCAGGCTGGAACCTCGGTTCCAGCAACGAAGAACTGCTGCAGAAAGACACAATCTTAGCTTCGAGTCGCCGGATTTCCAGGTGTACAATTCCCCTTTTACATTTTGGGAGTTGGAGTCCGCCCTAAACGGGACCAAGGACACAGCACCAGGACCCGACCTGATCCAGTACCAGATGCTGAGGCATCTCAGCAAAGGTGCTAAAGAGTACCTTCTAGGTATTTTTAACGATATATGGACCGAAGGACACTTCCCCGACTCGTGGAAAGAAGCAACGCTAATACCCATTTTAAAACCAGGGAAAGACAAAATGTTGCCAGGTAGTTATCGTAGCATCGCCTTAACAAGCTGCGTCGGGAAGACACTAGAGCGGATGGTTAACCGCCGCCTTGTCTGGTGTCTCGAATCCCGAAAACTATTGAGTCGCTTTCAGTGTGGATTTAGGAAGTTCCGTTCCACCTTGGACAACCTGATCCTGCTGGAAGCGGCGATACAGGATGCCTTTATTCGCAACCAACATCTTGTTGGCGTGTTCTTTGATATCGATAAGGCCTACGATACTACCTGGCGGTATGGTATTTTAAAACAACTCCATGAATGGGGTTTTAGGGGAAATCTACCCCGTTTCATACAGTCATTTTTATCTCAGCGTTGCTTCCGGTACCGAGTCGGTAGGGAAGTGTCAGATGTTTTTATCCAGGAAAATGGTGTTCCTCAGGGTTCAATTTTAAGTGTTATTCTTTTCGCTATTGCGATAAACAGCATCTCAACTGTAATAAGGAGTCCGATACGGTTCTCCTTATATGTTGATGATTTTTTAATTTTTTGTGCATCATCTAGTCTGAGAAGCGCTGAGCGGCAGTTGCAGCTCGCGCTGAACAGGCTTGATGAGTGGTCAGTGCGAACTGGTTTTCGATTTTCTCCTGAGAAAACCCAGTGCGTACTTTTTAGTCGATCTCGTAGCCTTTTACCAGAACCTCGTCTTACCCTGAGGAACACCGTTTTGTCTTTTAGTAATAATATTCGTTTTCTGGGCCTCATATTTGATAGTAGGTTAAGCTGGCTACCACATCTAAAAGATGTGAAAGCTAGAGCCCTAAAAGCCCTCAATATTTTAAAGTGCCTTTGTGGCAGGTCATGGGGTGCTGACCGCTCCTGCCTGCTACAATTCTATAGAGCCTTTGTGCGGTCGCGGCTTGAATACGGTTGTATAGTATACAGTTCGGCACGGGACAGTTATCTGCGCATTTTAGACAGTGTCCATCATGCAGGAATCCGGCTCGCAACCGGTGCCTACCGCACCAGTCCGATTATCAGCATCTGTGCTGAGTCAGGCGAGCCACCGCTTTCCACCCGCCGGCGCCTCCTCATGGTGCGACACTACTTGCACATTGCCACAACACCAGCTAGTCCCGTGTACGATGTAGTAATTCGCCCAAACTACGAACGACTGTATACCAACCGCTTAAGAGCAACCAAACCGTTTAGCTTACGCACAAAGGCTATTATGGAGGAGTATGGGTTTGAGATGCCCCCTTTTTATCACCAGGGTTGGAGTAAATCTCCTCCCTGGCTTTTAAAGAGGCCCAGAACTGTTTTAGAATTGTCCAGGTACAACAAGCTGTTTACCAATGACAATGTTTTTATCAGAATGTTTATGGATGTTTTAAACCAGCATCACGATTTTACCCCGGTATACACGGATGGGTCTAAGCAGGCTAACGGAGTTGGCTGCTCCGTAGTGTTCCCTCGAGCGACTTATAATTACAAACTGAATAGCTATTGCAGCGTATACACTGCAGAGTGTTACGCCTTGTTAAAGTCGCTCCAGCATATGAAAGTAAGTCGCAGCATGAAGTACATCATATGCTGTGATTCCCTCAGCTGCATCCAGGCCATGGGAAGCATGTACCCAGCAGATCGTCTTGTCCAGGACATACAGGACACCCTCCGATCCCTCCAATCTTCTGGAAAGGAGGTCGTATTCTGCTGGGTACCTGGTCATGTGGGAATCAGGGGGAACGAGGCAGCTGATGAAGCTGCCAAGTTAGCCTGCAACAAGGTCCGAATTGACTTTGATCCGGTCCCAAAGTCTGACCTTGCCTCGGCGGTGAAAAGATTTGTTTCCGACGTTTGGCAGAGGCAGTGGCTGGAGGTAGAGCATAATAAGCTCCGGCTGGTCAAACCGACCGTTCAGCCGTGGAGCAGCTCCTTCCAGCGGGCGAGGAGGGATGAGGTTCTCCTGACTCGCCTCCGTATAGGGCACTGTCCTCTGACACATAGCTTTCTCCTCCGCCGGGAGGACCCTCCGGAATGTGATGCTTGTGGCGTACCTCTGACGGTGCGCCACATTTTAGTTGATTGTGCTTTGTTTTTAGACTTAAGGGCAGACGTTGGCCTGGCGAACGATCTGGCCCTTATTTTAAACAATGAGACCAGCAGTGTGGCGAGTGTTTTAAAATTTTGCGTATTGGCCGGTCTAGTGCCTAAAATTTTAGGCAGATCGGCCTAGTTTTAAGATGGATGGGTGGCCTCTTTACAGCTACTCATCCATGTGCATTGTTTTTAATTTTTATATTTTTAAATTCCTTTTCGCTGGCCACTATACAGCCGGCGAGAGATGTAGTGTTTTTAATTATTTTGGGACCCTGTATGGCCCCTTTACAGCCATTCAGGTGGTGCACGGTCTTGTGTTCTGGTGGCCCCTTTTCTAAGCCACGTTTTATATTTGTGAATTATTTTATTTGCTGTCTGTATGGTCGACCCCTTTACAGTCGACCATGCAGACAGTATTTTAGTACTTTGAGCCACAGTTTAGGCTGGTAATTGTTAGGGCGCTAATGACCCCGCTGTCGACGCGCCATAAAACAAAAAACAAACAAACAAAAAAAAAACAAAAAGCAGAAAAATTAGGTAAATTCTATTTGAATGTGGTATTTGTGTACAGCGTAAGCTCCTGACATATCAATTCAATGTGGTGATTCTTATCCATCATTAACTTGAGGAAAATATTTTATTAGCATTAATATTTCATATTCAGTAATGTAGTGATGTCGGGTAATATCTGGATTGGGATACCGCTGCAACCACTTACCGTCTCATGATGTAAACACTTCCAGGTGGAGATAATATGATGTCACTATGTTACTGAATGTGATGTATATGTTCTGTGTGCAGCTTTAAATGTCGTTAATGGGGACTTCACAGAAAGTAGTCCATCACTAATTTGTCTCATATCGTGAAATAGTTAATTTTGCACCCGTAGTACAGGAATAAATTCATTAGCGGTGAGGTTTTGGTGCAGCCTATTTTAATTATATTATTGATTGTGCAAGTAATAATTTTCTTTAACTTTTTCAATTTGTAATTTTTTAATATTGTTATTAATATTATTACAATCAGTTACGTTCTATGGCCTAAAGTGTATTCACAAATCGATCAAAGTCAGAACACATCACACACGGAAACACAGTGATGTCACTCTCTCTACCCGGAAGGCGGTAAGTGGTTGTAGCAGTATCACGATCTAGATATTACACGAAACTCCTTGCCTGTATGCTTTTTGTTGTTAGATATAATGAAGAGAGATAATGTGAAAACAGTATACCAACATGTTAAGATATAAACATTTCGAAATACTTTTTAGTCTTACAGATGAATATCACATACAAATTTTCAAAAACAATGTTGATCATTTGTAGTGGCCACAGACCACTGTAACAGTTCATAAACAATTACCTAACGGCTGATTGCGGAGCAGCGAGCGTACGAAATCGCCTAGTCGCCAGGCATCGAACTCTAAGTAGAAATAGCAGTTGCATTCTACAGGGTGTCCTAGAATTATTTTTACAACTTTGACATTGAATAAATTATGTTTGGAACGAGATATCACAATGCAGGTTTTTGCACTTTGAAGAGTATCTCTCAAAGTTTTGTTTCTGTCTCTAGAACATTTCAACGTGTGCACCATTTGTTGCCCATACAATATCATAGCGATATTCAATTTCTTGCCAAGTTCTTTGGAGCATCCCTTGATCAACTGTCGTAATTGCTGCAGAAATCCTCTGCCTGAGATTAGCCAAATTTCTAACCGGGGTTTGATACACGATGTCTTTTATGTATCCCCAAAGAAAGAAATCCAAGGGGGTTATGTCAGGTGAACGAGGCGGCCAGTCTTCCTATCCACCGACCAGGAAATTGTTTATCTAGAAAATCACGGACATCATGAGCCCAATGCGGAGGTGCACCATCCTGCTGGAAGATGACTGTCGGAAACACACTGAGCTTTTTCCTGCGGGGTGTACATTTTCAATAAATGTGATGTAACTACCTACTTGTCAGCAAACTGCACCTGAAATGAAACAGAAAAAAACTTTGAGAGATACTCTGTAACATGCAAAAAACTGCATTGTGATATCTCGTTCCAAACATAATTTATTCAATGTTAAAGTTGTAAAGATAATTCTGGGACACCCTGTATATTCTCATGCTGTTGATCATTTCTGATTCATCCACCTTTAGGGGTGACATTTCTGTGGAATATGTTAATATAGTCTCTCCCAAACCCTAGCAACCCTTCTCACTGATATATTTGTGGTAAACTAAAATCTGCTGATAGACAGAAATGATGATGTGATGATTATTTATGTTCTTAACTTATTTAAATTTGTGACATTATGGATGAAGTTCTAGAATTTAAGTGTATTTATTTAAAAATTTATATATTTTTATGCGTCATACTTAATATTCATGAATTTTTTCATATTAACAGCTCATTGAAAGTAGCCACATCTTCAGCTGTCTCAGTAATAGTTTATTTTATTGATACTGTAGATACGAGGGGCAGTCAAAAAGTTCCCGGAATTTCATTGTAACTCTTTATTAACAAAAGAAAAGTACACATCTCCTTCAAAGAAGTCTCCTTCTGAACACACACACTTGCTCAACCGCTCCTGCCATTGCTGGAAACAACGATGAAAATCATGTTTTGGTATCTTCCGAAGTACATCCATCGCTTTGGTTTTGATGTCTTCTATGGTGGCAAAATAGCTACCTTTGGGGCCCATTTTCATCTTGGGAAAGTGCCAGAAATCCGATGGTGTCCCAGCAAGGAGGATGATCACTGCATCACGACAATGCTCCCTCCCACACATCGATTGTTGTGCAGACATGGCTTGCAGAAAAGAACATTCCAGTCTTCCACCAGCCTCCCTACTCACTGGATTTAGCGCCATCGGATTTCTGGCTCTTTCCCGAGATGAAAATGAGCCTCAAAGGTAACCATTTAAGACATCAAAACCAAAGTGACGGCTGTACTTCAGAAGATACCAAAACAGGATTTTCATAATTGTTTCCAGCAATGGCAGAAGTGGTGGAGCAAGTATGTGTGTTCAGAAGGAGCCTTCTTTGAAGGAGATTAGGTAAATGTGTACTTATCTTTTTTAATAAAGAGTTACAATGAAATTCTGGAACTTTTTGACTGCCCCTCGTATATATCTGTGTTTGTACTGGTTTTATTGTTAGAGATGCAAAACTAGCCTTCTAATATAAGATATTACTGTTCATTTCAGAAAGTTGTCTCAGAAGATGCTGATGGTTTTTTGTCACGGCATATTTCAGATAGGTATGACCATTAGCTTCATTCTTAGTTAGTAAGAACAATTGTAATATTATTGTAATTGAGAAATTACTAAGCATCAGGTAGAATTGATGGCAAAACTGCTTAATGTATGATCTGGTTTCATTGTATTATTATGTTGAATATCTTGGTAACTGACTAATCTGTTTAGTGTATGGCTGCTTGTTCCTAATTATATGAGGTGGTAACTGTGTAGAGTCACAGTTGGTTGATAGAATAAGTAGTCACAGTGCAGTTGAGATAGATATAAAAGAATTAAGCAATCACCAAGAAAAATGGCATTGCTGTCATTATTCTAACGAATGATTTTGTTGATGGGTTATGGTCAGAATTTAGGGTTGTTTTACAGATGATATAATGAAATACAATAGGATTGGAACAGGTTGTGAGGAGTGCACCTGATACACAGGGGTTACTATATCAGCTTATCACCTTAACTCCAACCGTGTAGTCTGTGGCCAATGGATAATCAACTGCATGAACTGAAAATGCGCCACTTGTCTTGATATAAACCTCAAACAAGGAAAGGTTAGGTAAACATCATGAATTGAAGTCACTGCTATTGTTTCAAACTCAGAATTCACTATATTCTAGCAAATAATTTACACATGGATTACAGTTGATGACTATCAGAAACTTCACCAAAATTAATGGTTGCAGATCATGAAATTCAACCAGACAGACTGAACCCTGTATTGAAATTTGAAAGTCACATTGTTGGTTACTAAGGTTCACTTTTCTATCAAAATCTGTGGTAAAGTATGGAGGCAGCAGAATAGCAAGGAACTTAAATCTTTTAACAATGAATTAACACCAATGAAGAGGTGACCAAAGGATTTGTCTATAAACAATTTTATAGTTAGAGGAAACTACAGAATCACTTGAATAGAAATCAGAATGATTCAGTTAGAAAAACAGAGGGTCAGCAAAGGTGTTCAGATAGTTATGGATAATTATCTGAAACAAGTTACTACGGACAAGGAACAGGTGAAATAATTAAATAACTGGTTTTGTGTGATCTACGAACTGACAGAAGGGGCAATCAGAACAAGAAGCTGGAATCATCAGACTATCGAATAGAACATAGCTTCCAAGAATGATGTTATTTTCGATGTATTACTAACAGGCAGTGATGACTTCTTACCATACCTGTTAAGATATTATATAGATTCAATCTGGACACATTTTTATGTCTCAAAAAATGGAAATAGGCCTCAGAAGTTAATAATATGAGTCTCATTTAGAAGACAATGTGCAAGCTTTTTTAGATGAAATGGATAAGGGACTTTAAATTTACAGTGTGGCTCTAGATCTGTCAAAATGATCTTCCAGAAGAAGGTATAGAATGGTGGTTGAGAAGGTTAAGGATCATTGGGGTGAATCAGAAATCATTTTTGCTATCGGAGGAATTCTTAATAGGAAGGAAATACAATGAAGCAAATTCCAGCAATATGTTCATATTTTACAGATAAATTAAAACTTTGTGTCCCAAACATAGCCATTGATAAAACTGTTATGAATGGAAATTATTGTAGTTTGCATTGCAGTCTATTGACTAAAAGTTCATCACTTTGTGATAACATGTCTGTTTCCCCCTTGGTGTACCAAGAGATGCACTTATAATTGATGCTTTTCATTCACCTATAAGCTATCTCAAATTTTTAGATCCTATCATCCACCATAGCTTTTTCTAGTCCATTCTCTTGTATGATCTCACCAAAATATCTGAATTTCTTTACCCTTGCAATCCTTCCAATCTCTGTCCCAGGTAAGATTGGTCAGTATTTGTCATGAGTTTTTTATTCTCTTTTTTAGATCCTAAGCTTGTGGTGACAGTGATTCTTTCTGGAAGTTTTATCTGTGTGGATGCTTCCTCTATATTTAATGTCAATGTTGAAAAGTCATTTGCAAAAACTAAGCAGTCGACTTTATTCCTCCCAATTTTTAATTTATGTGAAATATTCCTATTCAAATTTTTATTTTATTTCATTACTTTTACAATATATTCAGAGATTGTACTTTCCTGCAATTGTTGATTGTCTGTTTCTCCTCCATCGTCATCATCACAGTTCCTACCATGTGTGTGATTGGTAGACCTTGTTATGTATTTCATTGATTCTGTTGTTATATTTCTCACCTGTAGACATGATGAAGTATTATACTATAATATGGTAAAATGTGTTTATGTTTATTTTTTCATGGTATCCCTCCTTCCTTCCTTCTTCTGCATTGAGTGATAGATTTACTTTGCCTATCCTTCCTTTTATTTGTGTTTGTGTAGCATGTCCACATGTGTGGGTGTGTGTGTGTGTGTGTGAGAGAGAGAGAGAGAGAGATATTTGGAACTTTATGTTCAATATTTATTCTTCCAGATCTGACACTTATATTTTAACATACTACATCTTCTGTCAGTTCTCTACTAGTTTGATTCTTTTTCTTCACTTTTTTGGTAGTTTAAAGTATAACAAATGCATTTTTATCGAGATTTCTCAAATTAGGCACCAAAAACTTCCATCTATTCCTCAAGGGGTACATTATCTTCACTAAACTTGCTCATTTATTTCTTAAAGCACGTATTATTAAATCTAAAACACTTGACTACTACTACTACTGCTACTTGTTCTGTATGCTGAACATTACCAAGCATAGTCAGCATTAATGGACGCCACTAGGTTTTAATAATGCATCCTATAATGTATTATCCCTGGGATTACTTATAAATATAATGTTACAGTATGGATGAGACAACTTGGACGCTCATCTAGTTCAGCCACTGTGTGACTCAGCACAGTGGCAGCTCCTGGTTTTTCTGTCTGTTCAAATTGATTCTCCCCATCTCTACTGGAACCTTCTTCATATTATCTATTATTACATAGCCATCAGCACTGGATTATCTGAACTAATTTATGTAGAACTCTTTGCTGCATGCATTTTTATTGTTATTTAGCACACTTCTCATGTATCACTAATCATTATAGTCATCAGGAATATTGTATATTTGTAATAAATAATTATTGCTTATCATTAATCAAACTTCAGATGAGTACTGATGTTGCACACCATATGAAATTATTGCTTCCAACAAATTTGTAAATAATAATTTTGGTCTTTTCACTGGAAACTTTTTCATATGGTGAACATTATTAAGAAGGTCTTGTATCTGAAAATGACTAATAATTAGATACACATCAAAATTTCTAATGGTGTTAGGTCTGGATATGCTCACATCTTTCCCCCACCATCTGACTCTCCTTCTACACAACTAAGGCTATCAGCTGATATATCGTGAATTTTGTGAGTTTTTTTTTATTCTGTTTGTCTGGCCTTCCTGCCTTCATCTGTAGTAATTTTCCCTGTTCTATTTTCAGTGCTTAACAGTAGTTTCATTGTCACCATTATGTAATTGTATTATCACTAATACAATAGTAAAATCTAAAGAGTGTATTGTTATTTGTTTGTTCCCTCCACCTATAACTACTTTTAATATTAAGAACCATTTTAGTACAGAAATATTAGAATAGAGACTTCCTTATCTTTGTTTGCTGAGACTTTCATCAAATTAAAGTTATTAATTCATGTGTTTTTGTTAAGTGTTTTAGAAATCAACTGCTTTCTGACATAGTTCCGTAGTAAGATACAATACTTAACCAATGTATTTTAGTATAAAGTGTAGCAGTTTAACATATATCTAGTATATATGATTGTAATTGGTTTTTAATGTATCATGTGCCTGTATGTAACTTAACCCATTAATTTTAGCACATACCCTATAGGAAATGAACTGATATTATTCTCTTTGTAGGGCAACAATTGAATTTCAACAAAGCCTTGCTCGGTGCCGTGACCAAGAGGATACTGGTGAGGTAGAAAACACATCAGTTATTGGGACACTAGAGTTCATGTGTGCTAAATGTCTGCATATTTACAATACAAAGGATTTGCTAATAAGACATGTGTTCTGCCATGACTCACTTGTAAAATCTCCACGGTATATTTGTAAACAGTGTGGTTTCATTTTCTCAGATCTGTCAACATTGTGTGCCCATACACCTTATCATAACAGTGAAATTACTTTAAAGCAAGAAACAGAACTGCAAGTTCTGTGTGCTATTTGTGCACATGTGTTTTTTTCTTGGAGTTCTCTGACAAAACATGTATTTGAACATATCACAGCTGTTTCCTGCCCATCGTATGTCTGTATGCATTGCCGACAAATATTTAAAAATTTGACCGGGCTTCATCTGCACCAGGATTCCACACATCCTACTTCCTCATTTTTGCAAACAAGGTAAGATTGAGCCATCCTATTTTAGTTTCTAGATAATGCTTATACTTTACAGTTATAGGTTTTAGTTTACATCTTCTTTGCTTGATATCATTGTATATTAGAACAAAACTATGTTTCATTATTGAGGAAATGGCTGGAGGCTATGGTACATATAAATACACTCAACCTGCAAAACCTCCCATGTAATATACCAGTTAACATGCAACCACTGCCTGGTTTCATATATAGGTTTCACCACAAATCCACTTTCCATAAGAATAAATGGCCACTGACAGACGGTGTTCACACGGAACCCAAAGCACCCAATTGCTGCCCATGCCATCACCCATGACTCGAATAATTTCAACTCCTGTTTCACAGTGCATGCTGTTAGAGTTGTCCCAAACATTAGCAGCATCTTCTTTCTCCATATTTTAGACCTAACTTCTTCAAAATTTCTATCCTGTCTGTTTTTTTTTCTAAATCAACAATTACCATAAAAGTGTCATTATTTTTCTTGATTTGCACTTCAAGTATTAATCTTAAGGCCAGAATCACTTCTCTTGTACCACAGTTTTTTCCTATACTCCTATCTTCACCTACTATCTCTTCTACTACCACTTTACCACTTTTTTAGTATCTTATTCTGATAAGTAATTTTAAAGCCTGGAATGCCATACTTATAGTGCAGCAGTTCTCACATTTAGCAGCTTGTGCTACCTTCAGAAGTGTAAAGATAGTACTTTTATTAAAATCAATTTGAATCTCTTCTGTTTCATAATTTTTTGATATAAGTTTCAATATCTTTATCTTCCTTCTTCCCCTAGGAGTTTCAGAAGATCTGCAGGATCTCATCAATCCCAACTGCCTTATTAGTTTTCAAATCATCAAATTGTGTCATGTAAAACGGGATTTCCTATATCATCAAAATTGATGTCACCTTTTTTTCCAGTGCCACTGTTTTCAAATCAACACCATCATATTGTTTCTCTCTATATATCTTCCTTTGGTTTATTCTACTTTCTGTGCTTAAAATGTTTCCCATCTGCAGATTTAATGTGTATACCTCTTTTCTTTATTTCTCCAAACTTCTGTTTATCTTCCTATATGCCGCATCTATTTTACCTATGACCATTTCCTTTTCTGCTTTTTCACTTTTTTTCTTGCAGGCTTTTTTCTTTTGCATTTACTGTTTATTTGAATTCTAAATTGTCTGTATTGCTTTCTCCCTGCTTCATCCTGGACATTTTTGTTCCTTGTTCTCTGATCCATCAACTCCAAAGTTTCTTCTGTGGTCCAAGGTTTCCAGGTAGCTTGTTCCCTAAAGCCTAATGTTTCTTTACCACTTTTGATTATTTCTCTCCTCAACCCAGTCCATTCATCATCAGTTGAACTCCATTGGAGTTATTTTTTAGCCCCACATCTACCATCTTCAAATCAGGATCAAATTTTTCCTGGATATACTGTACGGTTTAACCATTATATAATCTATACGATATCTACCTGTATCGCCGGGACGTTTCGACATATAGAACTTTCATGCATGGTTCTTAAATAGTGTGTTCCCCATGACGAGTTTATATTTTTTACAAAATTCTATAAACCGGCTTCCTCACTCATATCTTTCTCCTAGACCAAAATTTCCTACTACACTAACCACTTTTCTTCTCTAGCTGCCACATTCCCAGTCACCAATGATTAGTAGATTTTCCTCCCGTTTCATATTTTGGATTAATTCTTCAATTTAAGTGTATCCCTGTGACATTGCCATATACACATGTACTAACGTGATTGGAGCAGGTATAATTTCTTCCCTCATCATAATAATTCTGTCACTAAACTCACCCATTTTCCTATTCTCTTATTCATTATAAATTCTATACCAGTAACTAACTGCACCTACAGCTTTTGTATTGATTATTCTGTGTTCCCAGACCACAAATCCTGTGCATCCTTCCAGTTATTTTCACTAGTCCCGATGATATCTAATTAAAGTCATTCCATCTCCCTTTTAAGTTTTCTAACCTACCTGCCCTAATCAGATTTCTATCATTCCACGCTCCTACTCATAGAATGTTTCTATCCATTCTAATGACTCCTCCCTTAGCAGACTCCACCTGGATATCAGATTGAGGGACTATTTTACCTCTGGAATATTTTACACAGGAATTTAAGAGGATTACAAATCTTTGGGATACCCTTAGGGCTTCCCGTAGCGGCTTCCTGTTGCCTTCTGCATTCCCTCGCCATTGATTATTTCTCATTTATATGCCTTTATGGGCTGTTCCTAAGCCCAAGGGAAAGAGGGTGGCTTGAGCCACTTCCCGCTCTTCTAGCCTTCATGAGGAGGCCTTTGGCAAGCAGTGGGTGACTCCTTATACCAGAGTATTTCAGTCACCAGTGCCTCGTCCGTAGAAACAGGGTGCACAACGTGAAGGAGGGGTTGACGTTTGGTAGGAAGAGGCTGATTACCCTTACATCCCTATTACAATTTTACAGCTTACAATATTACTGATCCTGTTGGCATTTAGTATTCATTTTTGTTTGTTTATGATTCATTCAGATAGTACTGTTTATATCAATTTCTACATAAAGTCGATATTTACAGAGTTGATTTTACGTAATATTTAATATCCAGTATGATAGAGGCTTCTTTCATATACTTATGAAATTATATTTCATTTTAAGCTATTGTTTAACAGGATCAGGATAAAAAGATCTGCTTGGACTAGGGATCATTTGAAATGATGTTCTCAAATACTGTGGATTTTATTTAAGCAGATTACTAAACTATTTTCTTTAAATTCTGTTAGTATGATAAAACTAAAAATAATGTAGATAAAGTACTCAGTTTTAATTCAAAATATGTGGATCCTTAAATTGAAATAAAGTCTGCTGTACTTAACATAAATTAATACACGGTCTGGCTTCATGCTACCTACAGAAAAAAAACTTTGTGACATTCCCCTTGATAACAACTGATCTTTAATATTAATGTGATTAGCACATTCAGTGGTTAATAACCCCAAGTGTCAGTTATACCAGGTGTCTATAGTATCTAGTAAGAGACTGACATCACTTTTTCTGAATTCTTATTTTTACTGTGGTGGTTATTTAGTGGCTAGAAAAGATTGATTCTAAAGGTCTGAAAACAGTTAAAACCAGAAAATTATATTAGATCAATATTCATAATTGATAATTATAGACATAATATGCCACTATCATCATGGCAGCATAAATGAAATGAAACTAACAGTTAGTGTCCATATTGAGAAAACATCATAGATGTTAGTATGAGGGGAAACATTTCAGTTTCCACTACGAAGTATAGCTGAAGTTGCTCATATAGTCTAGGCTGCTAAGCTGTTTTCGAGAGTTTGGCCATCTGGCAGGCTAGAAAGGTACAAGGCAGTAGCCATGTCTGGCACTTATGTATATGATGGCGTTGGAAAACTGGATCCCGAAATATCATGCAGTATCAGCAGGTTCACTGGGCATGGTACCCTAGAGCATTGTATTAATACTCTGCACTATAAATACTTATTGAAAAGAGTTATATTACTATATAACACTGACAGTAAACTTATTAATTAATTTTCTTTAATTACTCCACAACACGTATCAATAAAGAAATAGAACTTGGTATAAATTATGTGCAAACACTTTAAATATAATCTCATTTACTAAAATCATTTCATTGGCCCTAATATTTATGTGTATTACAGGCTATTTACAATGTAAGAGTTGTAACAACACAATGTATAGTGTCATTTGAATATATTATATTCTATAGAAAATTCACTATGCCTCATGTTTTGTTAATTAAGTAATCTATAATATATATATAAGTATTTTCATCTATAGCTGTTATAACTGAGTAATTATTCAGGCTATTTTTGCTTTTGCTGCCTAATCATTTACAGATACATTAAGACAATTTATGCAATTATAATGCAGTATTAAAATAACCTTGGGTACTGAGATGCTGCTAAAATAAATGAATTTGATCTCTGTGTGCTTGATCAACATATTCAGTAAAGTGATTGAATTTTTTTCTGCACAGAGGTGCAAATTCAAAATTATTGAATAACTTAACTATTGTGCTGTGTAATGGATGTAATATAAACTACAATTAATTATATTAAACCTAACATAGTGATACTAGTTTGTATATAGAGCTTATGTCATTTGAACATCAAATCTTATATATACAAGAGGGTGTTAGTATATCCGAGATTAATAGACATTGACTCCGTTTGACCAATCATGATGAAAGTTGACTCATGCATTTCTTTTTTATAGAGAAGGTTTATGACCAAAAAAATTCCAAAACCACTTTCCCCTTTTTATAATCCTTAATTTTTATACAAAACCACTTTTTTATCTGATTTCGTTGGAACCTTGTACACATATACTTTAAAATAAACAGAAAAACCTAACACCTCTTCCCCCTTTATATTTCCTCAGTTTTTGTCAATGTTCTCACAAAGCTACAGTCGACACCATTTGACAGATCACCATGAAAGTTGGCACATATATGTATTTATTTTATGGAGAAGTTTTCTGACTAGCAAAAACTACCCCATTTCCCCTTTTATACCCCTTAATTCGTATGTAAACCAATATTTTTTTCTGATTTCGATAGAACTTTGCATACTTTAAAACAAAGGGAAAAATACTTTTCCTTATTAGTTTTTATAAAAACCAAATCTCCCCGTTTCCATCCCTTAATTACTGTCAATATTCTTTATACAAAGATACAGTTTCTATCCAATTTTGAAGGAATTTTTCACCCATATACATTAAAACAAGCCAAAAAATACTGTCTATATTAGGTTTACAAAAGCCCAACCACTTTACCCCTGCCCCTTTTAATTTCCAGTGTTCTTTATAGAAACCCACAGTTTTAAATCCCGCCAAATAAATCAGCTCTTTTAAGTTATGCCAGAATGTTCGAAAATAAATGTATTATATGTACATCATATTTTAGCTTGTACCCTATACTTAAACATTGTGAAAACCCATGAAAAATCTGTATATTCTACATGATGCTGGAGGAAACAGATATATTTCAGATACAGATTTATGTATGTGACATGTATTAATGCACAGATAGTAGATATTAAGACTATTGAACAGCAACTTAAACAGATGGTATGGTTGGGTTGAAATGCAGCCTGGAACAAAATATAAACTGACATTCTATGTTCCAGCATCCAATTCAATCCATCTTGAGAATCGTGTGGGTATATCAATGTTTAGTTTTCTTCTGAAAATGGCTGGGGCCAAATTAATAATACTTAGTATGCATGATTCACATCAGAAATATAAAAATAGTGGGTGGGTAAATGAGTCCTGATTAGACCAGGCAATGCCAAGCACTGTGCTAGTTGTAGGTTTAAAAAGTATTGCTGGTAATATATATTAAATATAGAGTTTTTTTATTAGATTACAGGCACTTCTGTATGGGAAAGAGTTGAAGGTGTGATAGGAGATATAAAAATTGTGATATTGCATAATTAGTGCATAGTATTCAGCAAATTTATGGAGTGAGCTGTGAGTAAGAATATAAATATATTTTACTACACTTTACTGAAGTTTGCTAAAATCAAATAAGTATATACATAGTTACATACATGATCTATAGATAATGGAATAGAAAAGAAATGCCAAAATGCATGAAAACTATAAAATAGTGATTTAGTTCATATCTTGTAGATGTGGGGCAGTAACTGTATAAATGAAAGTTCTTTTAATATTATATATAGATTATTAGAAACATGGTATGTGATTTTCTAATAATAACCATTAGTTTGTTAACTATAGGAATGGTATTATGCTAAATTTACCAGTGTTACTTTGTTTCTAGGTATCATCAAGTCATTCCTGTTCATGATCTGCAGCAGCCTTATGCTTCAAGAATGTGTGAAGAGCCTTTTATGAATTCTGACATCCCAATAACTCATAAAAGTATCCCTGAGATAGATCAGCCTTATGCTTGTGAAGTTTGTGGTAAATGTTTTACTGCTAATAGTAACCTTACACAACATAAAAGAATTCATACAGGTGAGCAGCCTTACACTTGTGAAATTTGTAGAAAAACGTTTACACAGGGCTAATCAATTAGTAATACATAAAAGAATTCATACAGGTGAGCGGCCACACTTGTGAAAGTTTGTGGTAAATGTTTCACGGCTAATAGTATCCTTGTACAACATAAAAGAATTCATACAGGTGAGCGGCCTTACACTTGTGAAATTTGTGGAAAAACATTTACACAGGCTAATCACTTAGTAGTACATAAAAGAATTCATACAGTGAGCGGCTTTATACTTGTGAAATCTGTGGAAAAACATTTAAATGGGCTAATCAATTAGTAGTACATATAAGAATTCATACAGGCGAGCGGCCTTATAGTTGTGAAATTTGTGGAAAAACATTTACACGGGCTGATGAATTAGTATATCATAAAAGAATTCATAAAGGTGAGCGGCCATATGCTTGTGAAGTTTGTGGTAAATGTTTTACTGCTAATAGTAGTCTTCTACGACATAAAAGAATTCATTCAGGTGTGCAGCTTTAAAGTTGTGAAATTTGTGGAAAAACATTTACAGGGGCTGATCAATTAGTAGTACATAAAAGAATTCAAACAGTTGAGCAGCCTTACACTTGTGAAATTTGTAGAAAAATATTTACAAATTTAGTCACTTAATAATACATAAAAGAATTCATACAGGTGAGTGGCCTTACACTTGTGAAATTTGCGGAAAAATGTTTACACGGGCTGATCGATTAGTAGTACATAAAAGAATTCATACAGGTGAGCGGCCTTACACTTGAAATTTGTCGAAAAACGGTTACAAGGCTAGTCACTTATTAATACATAAAAGAATTCATACAGGCGAGTGGCTTCCATTTGTGAAATTCGTGGAAAAACATTTACACGGGCTAATCTATTAGTAGTACATAAAAGAATTCTACAGGTTAGCACCCTTAACACTTTGTATTTGTGGAAAAACATTTACACGGGCTGATGAATTATTAATACATAAATAAATTTATAGAGGTGAAGTGGCCATATGCTTGTGTTAGTTTGTTATAAATGTTTTAGTGCTAATAGTAGCCTTCTATAACATAAAAGAATTCACTTGGTGTGCTGCCTTATACTTGTGAAAATTTGTGGAAAAACATTTACACAGGCTGATCAGTTAGTAGTACATAAAGA